>JAFBJR010000570.1:3412166-3527881 GCA_016785285.1 Brachirus orientalis
ATAAAATATATTGTGACAAATTGTTCCATATTATACCAAAAAAAAAGGTCCTGAAGATGAAACAAAAAGAGTATGCACACACACACGCACACACACACACACGCACACACACACGCACGCACACACACACACACACACACACACACACACACACACACACACACACACACTACCTTCAGTAACTGGTTCCCCCAGAGCACTCAATTGACACAGCACAGTCTGTTTATCCCTTCATTCAAAGTTGCCAACACACCTGCACTCCCACTCTCCTCTCTCTCTCTCTCTCTACACACAGACACACACTGACACACACTCACACACACTCACACACAGTGTGGTCACATACCTTGCTGGTGCCTTTGCGTGGCAGGTAGCAGTGAGTTCACTCATTGGTTCAGGTGGCAGCAGGAGCAGGAGGAGGCTCATATATATGAATATCCAGTTTGGAGACTGTGAGTCTCTTCCTCCTCTCTACTGCTCAGCCTTTGCTCCCATCATCCTATTCCTGCCTCTCCTTCTTCTCACTCTCTAAACGCTTCTTTGCTCTCTCTATGTCCCTGAGAGTGTGCTCTCTTTCTCTCTACCCGGCTTGCTTGATCTTTCCAACCCCCCTTCCTTCCTTCCTCCCTCCCTCCTGCTCTCTCTCTCTCTCTCTCTCTCTCACTCTACAGTAGCTGACACACACCTTCTATCTCAGCCTCACAACTTCAACCTACCATCATGCCTTGCAGTCTCTCTGACACACAGTGACACTTGATAACTTTTTTCCCTGCCTAATATGCCCTCTCTCTCTCTCGCTCTCTCTCTCTCTCTCTGGAGTGTATAATTAGACAGAGCTCAGTGGTAATACAGTCAGGCTCATTGTGGGAGCCTTTGCATTGCTGCTCATGTTTGGCTGATGGCCCAGTGCCTTCACTCATTAACCTCCCTTGAGCTGCAAACTAGACCAGCCCCCAGCTCAGGCTATTTGCTGCACCACCTCAGCCTCTTAGCCCCATCAGCCAATCCCAGCCCACATGGGACGATGTGAAAGGTGTGCTCACTGCACACTGCACTGTAGGTGAGAGCACATACTACTAACACAAGGTTATGACATAGTGTATTATTCAGAGGAAGTGTGATGCCAGCTGGTCCAATCTGAAATACCGCGGATTTCATCAGAGTGCACACCAAGTCACTTCTCTTTTTGGTTTAATCACTTGTTCATGACCTGTATGCAGTGAGAAGCATCATGTGTTTTTTTTCCTTTCTATGATAAAAAACCACTGGGAGGTATGGGAATGTCCTGTGTAACGCAGTAACAAGTGACTGTGTGCCTCAGTTCCCATCATACATGACCAAGTGTAACCCCAGGGAAAGTTTCATATTTATTTTATATTTGATAAGTGGTTGGTTTATCTTCAACCATTTCATCTTACACCTTCTTACATCTTCTCTACATGACCACGTCCGAATAGCAGCTTTCATGTCAAAAATCTATAGAATCCACAACCTTCACTTCATGTGAAAAAAGTGTCAGAAGTCAGTTATTATCATTCTTTTCAATTACATATATTGAAATAATACCTGTTAAGCTGTCTCTTATCACCAAATATATGTGACACTTATTTGTTAGCTTTTGTAAACATAAAGTTTACAAGTCAAACTGAACTTAATCAAAAAAAAAAAAAAAAAAAAAAACATTGCACGATGGGTATGTATTTTACACAGGTGAAGAAATTTAATATGAAGTCCTGCTTATTGCTGTTTTGTATGGTTTTATTAACCAAAAAGCAAGCAAACAAGTAAAAGAACAAAATAATTTCTGTCTGCATCTGTCGCTCTGATAAAAAAATACAGGCCCACCCAGGTGCTCTCGGGTCTCTTACCAGTCATCCTACAAAAGTGACTTGGGTGATGCCCACACAATAACAAAAACACTAATAACTTAACTAAGCAAAAGCATAGCTTAAAGAAAATACAAATAAAAACTTATTATCAAAGATCTGATTATAAACTCCAACAAAAACTAAATAAAATTAAACAATACCAATTTCTAATAAACCAATAACTACATACCAAAGAAAATCCTTGCTGAAAAATGAAGATCTATTGTCTATTTTATATACCATATGCAATATCTGCATGTTTGTTTTATTGTCTCATTTTCTTTAATGTAAGCAATGAAACCTGAGTATATATGTACAAAAATCATATCAACGGTATGTGAAACAGCTCACCTCATGTGACAGGTTTATATGACTTACATTCTATTAATGTGGGGTTTAAACACAACTCTGTCTCCATTGCTTGTCCTTACAATTTAAGCAGCATTACAGCTTATGTTTTTAAATCTCATAATCGCTCTGTTTGTGCTTTATTGTTGTGTGCTTTCACAGGCAGCACTGTTCTCAACAGTAACTCTGTAAGTGAAGAGAGGCCTTGTCAAAACCAACCAAACAGATTAAAATTAAAGCACATCAGTGCATCATAACCTTCATAGATCATATTCTCTTTAAATCAGCACAATGATAGTCAGAGCTATTGTAAGCCATTAGATCAGCCTTTAAATGTTGAGTCATCTCAGACATAAGCTTTGAATATCCTCAGACACTTCAAAGCCTGTTACAGGCATAAAAGGACTAGTATGTTTGAAAATATATATTTTGAAATGTGAAACACATTACATTTAAAATTTCAACACAGGTTATCAGTGATTTCATGTCAAGGAAGTGTTATCTGTTGAAAGTTTCTGTTTGACTGAAGTAGGAGGGAGATTGTGATCAAACCAGAGAGGACAGTGTGTCTACAGCATGTATCAAGCAATCACATGGTGTGTGTGTCAGTGTGCAGTTACACTTGCATGTATCTTTTTCCTCTTGTGATCATTAGGTGCTGTGGAGGCCAAACGTCTTAGTATCGTTTCCTCTCTCCTTCTGTCTCTCCCATTCTCACTTCTGCATTCACACTACAACATCCTATAAACACAGATGTAAATAGAAGTGGGAAAATATTTAATTTGTTGCGTAAAGATGAAAAAATATAGACTCATAAAAAGCAAGAACCATGTTTCTTTGGTCAATTGATTGTACTTCTGATGCTGGTAAACTACAGCTCTGCATTATTTGGGATGTTCAGTGTCAGCATTTGAAGAAAAACAGGGTAATTGGTGATGTGTGTCATTATCCATACATTCATTTCCGAATAATTTATCCTCCACATAAAAGTAGCAGGGGGAGTTGGAGCCAATGTCATTATTATAATTTTCGGCAATGGCAAATGTAACAGGTTTTGTTGCCACTGTGTCTCTTCAGTACACACAATTAGACATGACAGGCCTTTCACAACTATGGCCTATCCACACAGAAACAAATCTCCAATATGACCAATAATGGAGAAGACAATGTGGTGCATGTGCATAAAGTTAGTCAGGTTAAGGCTTAGTTGAGAAAGGTGGGGCTATGTCATTATCTTTTCACCTAAAGTTGCATATTGCAGTTGTATACACAAAAATGCATGGCTATCATATTGAGATTTTTTCACTCTGGGACCCATTTTCCAAAAATAGCATTTTAGGGCTCCCAAAACACCAATTCTCCTAAACTCATTCTCATGTGTACAGGCCACCAAGTGGCTTCATTGTTATTCTGCACAAAAGTTATCATACAGCATATCACGTGGCACTCAAAGGCTCCTTATTGGTACGCAGCCATCAGTCATCGGAGGTCCAACATGCTACTGCATTTGAAGGGAGAGCACAATTAGTAACAAGCACCAGCTGTGCCAGTCAATCAGCTCACCTGAGACTGCTTTCATGAGCTCTCCTCTCCACACCTCCACTTCCTTCTGCAGCTGACTGCCAACCACGTCCACCTCCACAGCACTTCATTCAATAAATGTTGAAATAATGTCTATGCATTATACTCCGAGATATAAAATATAATTGCTTTGAATAATTTACCTCCTTTAAAGAAATTTACAATTCCTTTTTTTATTTTACTTTGACTTGTACAAATATCTCTGTTCAAAATTGTCAGTGTGTCTGCTGATGGGTCTCTACGAATCTGGGCTCTGACAACAAATCTAGGAGAACTTCTTTGAGCATCCCATGTCTATGGGTAGGTTACAGACAGGAAGTTAGTCAAAGGATGACACTGTTGACTGTAGCTTTAATAGGCCCTTTGTACGGCAGCCATTTTAACACATGCCAGTTGTAAAACCACCAGTGTAAATAATCAAATTAATTATAGCTAAAACGTCAAAATGACTGATGTGCAAAGGGTCAATTATTGGAAATGCATTACAATAGTTACAGATATTGAGTGATGTCATTGATCATGATACACAGCCCGAGGATTTTGGGTGTAGAAAAGTGACCACCTGATTTTCAAGAGTGTAAACAGATGACACAAATGACAATTGACAGGTAAGGAGTTTTCAAACTTATAACTTATAACACAAACCAGAGTATCTCTAAAGCCTTGTTCACACTAAACTTATTGGGTATACCTAAAATTTGTGAACATGTGAACCCACTAAAAAAGGCAATTAACACCATTCTTATCACCAGTGGTGTGGTGTGTTTTTCCATCCCTGCATCACCTGATTTGCAAAGTCGAGAATGTGCCAGCAGCAAAACAAGTTCACTGACAAAGTTTATGGTGGTTACTATTTTGTGTCTTTTACTTTGCTCCTTCGATGTTTTAACTGATCCAAATGATGAAATAAAGGAGTTTCAGCTCTATGCCAAGTTGTAAAACACACATTCATGGTCATGCAAATGATTGTGCATATGGATATAGCATCTTCCATCATCATGGCTACAGACATTTATGGCTAACATGGTTGTGCAGTGATGTGCCTCTTCGGCATAATGTGCGTCATGGCATTGCGCATCAAGAAGGGTGTGTTCACAAAAAAAAAAAAAAAAAAAAGAAGGAAACCTACAGGCACTGAGCAGTCACTTGACCCTGGAGTGAATGTTAAATTAACACGTTCCCACTAGTAGAGCCTGAGTGAAGGAGCGTAACATCTACTTTTCAGAGAAATCATTACTCAGAGTTTAAAGCATCTATGGATGGGAATTCAAAGCCATAAAAACTGACAAAAAGATCCAGCCACAATGCAGCAGGACACAAATGTGGCTGCTGCCAACACACACTCAACACAGTGTGCATGTGTGTATAAGTGACTCACCCCGTGTCAGTTACTCCTCTACTAAAGTGTCCTTTCCTTTTTTTACTTCACACCTCCCCAGTTTGCTATTTTTGGGCCATGTTAGCAGAACTAGTAGTATCCAGGAGATCTCTCTCTCTCTCTCTCTCTCTCTCTCTCTCTCTCTCTCTCACGCACACACACACTAGAAAATTCAAAACCCATTGGGGGTGTTTTGGAAGAGAGTGAGGAGACACGCAAGTTTTATGGTGTGCTGGCACAATAGCTGATTCAACGGAGCAGACAGAAATATCCAGGGTTACTCGCAAAGTGAAAAATATCGTATTGCATAAGATGATAAAAGGACCTGATCACGTAAATGCAACAGTAGCTCTCGCTCCCACAAAGACACACACGCAGTGATGTCCTAATAGTGTCCTGCAAGCAGGCGGGCAGGCAGAGGAGGGCCAGGGTAAAGAAACTGGAGCTGAGGCAGAGTGCTGACTCAGGGAACAAATCAGTGGGAGAGAGACAGAGAGAGAGAGAGAGAGCAAAAGAGAGACATGAGGCTACGCAGAGGCCTCATGACTTGCATGTGTTGCAAACCAGAAGGTCTTGACCACTCACTCAGAGCACTTTATCATGCCACTTTGAGGTTAAGATGCTCTCTGTCCTGAAAACAGAACCAAAAGTTGTACACATGCAGGAATTCCATTGATAAAAAGAAGAAGTAAAGATAAATCTGTTTCAGTTGTTGTAATTGTGTTTTCTCAGTACTGTGACAGCTGTTACATTATATGTAACTTTGGTGGATGGTTTTGTAGGAATCAGATTATATTATTTTAATGACATATGTTTATTTTGCTGAGCATACTGTAATTATGTAGGAAAGTAGAGATGTTTTTCAACACTACGTTTAAAGATTGGCACACAGTGAAACCCATATCGATTGTCCTCCAACCAAAATGATCTATCTTTCCATAATCCAAACACTTAAGTGTCTTTGGTTTGTGTGTGTAAACCTGAGGTGCATGGTTATGCGAGTGTGGATGTGTAATACTTAGAATGTATCTGAACAGACGAGGAGCGAGTCAGCAACATCCAGGTGGTTTTGTTTTACCCTCAGATTTCACTTCCCTTTCTCTCTTTCTCTCCCTCTCTCCTCCCTCCGTTCTTTTTGCTCTCTCTATACCATACTCGTCCTCTCATTGTCTCCCTGTGTCTTTCCTGCTTCATTATTTGTCCTTTCTCTCTGGCTAAAAATACACTGCCCTGTCACTATAACAGATCACCTCAGAGGGAATTTGTTGCAGACAGAGGACAATATCTGATAAAGCAGCAACACACACAAACACGCACACAGAGAGAGAACATCATAACAGCATCAGTAAATTAATACCGTATAAAAAGAGCAGTAATGACACGAGGTTGCAGAAGTTGAATAAGCAATCCTCTTTCTCTCACACACACACACATGCAGACTAGGTTGCACCTGTGCTTCGTTGTTCAAAATCACAGGGATATAGTGTGTGAGAAAATTACCTGAGTGTAGTGATGCAGACAAAGCAAAGCATAGATGTGAGAAAATGTCCACGAGGGCCCATGTGAGAATGGGTTTTTATGCAGGGGAGAGAGAGTGTGAAAACGAGTGGGGTTGACGGACCACTCCTGTGACTTGTAAGAAAATTAAATAAACAACAACTTCTCACTCCTGCTTTCACACTTGATGTGCAACTCAGCCAAGTCTGTCAGAGACGGCGTATAAGGAAGGTGTCACTGCTTAGTGCTCAGGAGAATTTTTCCATATATTGGTCGTGTTCCCATGGAAACTGAGCTGTGACCTGTGGACCCCTGACAACTGGTGAAAGATGAAGCTGAAGTTGCCATTTAGCACTGGTCAGTGGTTAAACTGCATTCATCATTTCTTGCAGGTCACCATGGTGAAGGTGATTGATGATTAGGACAGACAGTTTCTGTGCATATAAAGATTTAAAGTGGGTGTAGTCAAAATATCATCTGATTTTTTCACCCCAGTGGAAAGCTATTTGTTTAAAGGTTACGGTGTTTAAAGGTTGTGACTATATGGGACGAAAGTGCGAATAATTTGGATGTAAATTATGACGCAACCTCCCATGCACATCAAGCACAATGTGAAGAAACAAATAAATTATGAGGACCAGGGGAAAAAACTCATCACTGGCTTTCTGCAACCAGAGCAGGCTTCACATACGCTGCTGCTGCTGCGGAGACAGCCTCTCAGAGCGAACATTGGTGAAAACTATTTTGAAACTTGATTTACACACACCATCCTGCTGAAAATCTATTGCAACCACCTTGCACAAGTCTTGTGATCATTTTATAATTTTTATTTTTTCTCGTTTATTTAAAAGAACGGGGTTTTGGGAAACAAACACAAGCAAGCGGTCCACCACCGAGTTGAATGTTAGTAACACGCGACGCTGACAATGCTGAGGGTTTTAATATAGTTAGTTTGAGGAGTTATACTAACTATGGCTCTGGTGCATCATTGAGCCATATTTTTAGATACCTTGTTTGGACACGTTTTAGACACTTTTTAATTTTGTCTATTACATGTGATATTTTTGCATTGCATTTGTTTTCTTGCATTCAAAGTGGACTCCCTTTTCCTTCTCTCACTGCATCTCTCTCACTGTGTGTGTAAAGGCCTGCATCTCAGCCTTGTTACCTGTACTTCAACAGGCTGTGCTGTCTCATTATCAGAGTGACATTTGTGCAGTCCTGCAGAGCCATCTGGATGCGTCCCACACACATGTGAGAGAAACCAGCCTGGGTTTGGATCTGACTCACTTCAAACAGCCTCTCTACCCACACACACTAGCATATACACACACACAAACACACAAGCATATATTTAATACACACGCACACCAACAAAAAATACAGACGGCACAAACTGAGCAGTTTCCACAAGTGAATATCTGACATTTAACAAATAGTGAGGTGACAGAGTGACTGAGTAAAAAATTCCAACAGATGCTTCACAGTTAGAGTTTCTAATCACAACAATGGAGGGTCATTGAAAGCAGCTGCATGTAAAGCTGTTGACTGCTGAAGAGCAAGCACAGTGCCCACAGTGCTCAGTGGGATGTGTGTCTGTGAACCTGGTATTCCTTATGCTGTGGGGACCTAAATCTGTTTACACAGTTACATTATGGGGTCCCCATAAGGTAAATTACTACATTTAAGGTAAAGACATCTTCTAAAGTTAGGCTGAGGTTAGGGTTAGGTTAAGGTTAGGGTCAGGGTTAGGGCACTATTAATTATGGTTAAGTTTAGAGTAAGTCTCCAGGAAATGAATGTAAGTCGATGCAATGTCCTCAGAAGTCATGGAAACCAGTGTGTGTGTGTGTGTGTGTGTGTGTATGGGACAGCCCCACAGTGAATGCAAATGGCTGTGTGCCACAGGTTGGAGTTATGAAACTGTGTCTAAGACTCACTGGCACAAGAGACAATAAACATCAGCTTCATGTACCCAAATGCTCAATCGTCCAGGAAAGTCCCAAAAAATTAAATATGTGATAAAAGTTATTGCTTTAGTTTCAACAAGATAACATCAATGAATGTGAAGGAATGTGATATCGGACAAAAAACAACAATAATCAAGAGTAATAATGAACATTGGCACAAGACATTACAAAGTTAGCTTTTTTTTTTGGTATGTGTGCGTTAATGCCTAGTGTATGTTATTTCAAATTCCTAAAATCACTTTTCACAGAATAGTGATTTTGTGGTTTGGTATATGTGCTGTAGCTACAAGGAGTAAAAAGGAACAAACAAAAAGTCTGATAAGTGAGTCAAACGTAGAGGAGGTAAGACTCTCTTTGTGTGTGTGTTCATTTAAAAAAACTGTATATATATATATATATATATATATATATATATATATATATATATGTGGAGCAATTTTATATCCTCTTTTCTGAACTCGCTGCAACTGAGGGGGCATTATGACTGTCGCGCAACTTTTGTGAAAATACCAAATGTAGTTTCACTATGACTGTGCAGCCAACACACATGTGCACCTATAGTATATGAACCAGGGAACTTACCCTCTTATTAGGGAGCTAATAAACACTAAACTGGTGCAATTGAATTACACAGAATCTTGGGCCTCACGAGTCCATTACCTGAGCGGCTGTGTGCATGCAGGTTGTAGTAGGTCACTGTGATGATCATTGACATGCTAAAGATCTGCTGCATGCAGTGCAGGCCTCTCTCTATCCCCTTCATCTCACTCTCTTTTTCCCCTCCTACCTTCTCTCATGTATAATTGATTGCTCCCACTGTACCAACTTCATTTGCTGGCCGTGAATAATGAATGAGACACGGAGTGGAGGCGCTTTTTCCTCTCTGCTGGTTTGATACCCGATTAGCCATTGTACAGTTTATATAAAGTATATGCTGTCCATGACCCGGCCTCAGGTTCCCAACGTGTGTGCCACCAAGTGATGGATGCTGCCAAGAAGGCTGCTCTGCCTTAGAGAGAAAGCATGACAGAATGAAAAATAAAATAAAATAAATACCATTGATTAGGTTTATATACAACAAAGACAATGCATCATTTATGATAAGGCAACAGGCATCTGCTAAAGGGACAAGGATGTTATTTTAGAAGGGCTGTATGTACGAAATGTAATATATTATGTCATAAAATGACCACAGTAAGCAACAAGGCATTAAAGGGAATATGTTAAGTTAAATACTGGCTTCACTGAAAACACTGGTATAGCCAAAAGTATACTTGCATTTTCAATTTTCATTTGTGGGTTGCTTTTTCGTTTTTTGCAGAAATTCCACCAACAATCCTAAAAAGCCTCACTACAGCACTAAAAAACATCTCGACCAGAGAAGCAAAACCAGGGTCTGCAGAATTATGGATTATTTTCATTATCAATTCAAATGTTGATTATTTTCTCAATTAATCAAGAACTTGTCTGGTCCCTAAAATGTCAGAAAATTTGAAAAATATTGATCGGTGTTTGATAAAGCTAGGAATGATGATCCTCTCGAATGTCTTGTTTTGTCCACAAAGAAACCAGAAAATATTATTACGTTATTAAACACTAAAATAAATTCATCATTTATAAAAATAGTTGACAATTAATTTAGTAGTCAATTAATAATTGCTGAATTGACTATTCTTTTCAATAATCCGTCTGTCATGCGTTTTTTTTTTTTTGTTTTTTTTTTGTGGATATTTAATCTTAATTTAATGTTTTTACAGTCATCTCTCATTATGTGATAATTCTCTGCTGCAGCTGCTCTTTCACTTTCAGTTTTCACCTGTTACTGGTGAAATAGGTGATAGGTTTATAGAAATAGAGCAAATAAAGGGACAATAATGTTTCTATATGTGTATGTGCATGAAGTGTTACGCCAGGTATGATTGCAGCTTCTCTGTTCTTTGTTTCGGAAACTCTGGCAAAATTGCTTTGCACTGGTTTAAAGTGGGAATGCAGTAGCCATTTTAAATGTTGTAGGTCACTGTTGTACATATTTTATATATACTCTATCATCTTCGATAAACTGTGAGGCAGAGACAGCTGGGCTGTTGCACAGAAATGAACCCTGTGACTTATGGCAAATGTACAGTGTCACACACTGTGTAAGCATCGCTCCACACTCATACACACGAGTGCTCATAACTCATACTATAGTCACACAGTTTCAAAAATACATGCCATCCAAGACACGTGACACAAACTGCCACTAAGATGTTCTGCTTGAAGGTCCATGCCATGTGATGCACATTCCACTTGACTCCCTGACACTGTTCAGTGGACTGACTCACTCACTCACTCACTCACTCACTCACTCACTCACTCACTCACTCACTCACTCACTCACTCACTCACTCACTCACTCACCACATTCACTAATAGCATGCTTCAGTTCAACAACGCGGATGCAAAAGTGCAAGCAAAGCATTTCTTTTTAAAACAATTAAGGGGTTAAACATGACATCATGGTTTGCTGTGGGAGAAAAGTTTTGTCATTCCACAGCCTCGAAAGGGTGCCTCACGTGTCCTCGAAGAGCTGATATGAGTGGCATGCACACCACCTCCCCCCAACTCCCCACCTCCTCCTTTACGTCATTTCTTACTTAACCACACACCTGCTCACACAAACACATCCTCATTCATGAAGAAAATAAAATTGCAATGGTGACACTGATGTGCACAGATAAAATAAACACATTGTTACACAAGCAAACTTGTTTTTCTATCTCTGTAAGGAAACCTAAACGACATAATGCACTCCCTAGCCCCTTACCCTAACCTTAACCGTCATAACTAAATGCCTAACCTTGACTCTTGACTGAAAAAGCCCTTTAACCTAGTGGGGACTAGACAAAATGTCCTCACAAAACCAAACTGTCCCCAAGAAGATAGGTTTGTAAGTTTTTTGTACATGTACACAGACACACACACACACACAGGAGAACGTTCTGCAACCTGATGGAATGAGTGTGTGTGTTTGGAAAGGATGAGCCAGAGAGATGGCAAGGACAGTAATGAGGGTGTGAAGGATGAAGACAGGAGTGAAGAGAAGGTGGCGGTTGGGGATGATGATAATATTTATGATGTTTGCATCTTCAGCTACAAGCACCAATAAGCTTTTCTATGAATTTACGTTTCTTCTGTTCTGTACACATTCTGTTCACATCTACACACAAAAAGACCCAGAGTGTCTTCCCCCACCCCGTAGAGTTAAGCGGCTGTCAGAGTCTAAATACAGTAAGTCTTGATACACAGAGGTACACTCTCACTCATTTTCTACCGCTTTATCCACTAGGGGTCGCGGGGGGGCTGGTGCCTATCTCCAGCTAGCATAGGGCGAGAGGCAGGGTACACCCTGGACAGGTCGCCAGTCCATCACAGGGCCACATAGAGACAGACAACCATTCACTCTCACATTACAGAGGTACACTTATTAAGAGAAACAGATGAAGAAAATGCGTGAAAAGACTAAGAACACAAGGGAGTGTGAGAATGAGAGCTGTAATGTAGGGAGCTGGAGGTAGATACAGAAAGAAAAGCAAGAGAGAGACAGAGGCAGAATAGATGAGCATGAGTGTGTGAGAGACAGATAAATAGAGACAGTGCGAGAAAGCAAGAGGAGGGGGAGTGTGTAAACAGCAGGTTCACTGGGTTCAGTGTGCAGCAGAGGAGCTGAAAGATGGGCATCAGAACTCAAAGCCCAGGGGGTTGGATAGTGGTGCGTGACTCACATACCCATGCATACATTCACACACACACACACACACACACACACACACACACACACACACACACACACACACACACACACACACACACACACACACGCACACATACTGTGTGTGTTCCAAAGTGAGAAACATCTTAATGCTCTTTTATTTCTGAACATGAACCATTACACATGCAAACCCCAGGGAGACAATCTGACGTAAATAATGAAGCAATTTCAAACGGGTGACAGCACTGACAAAAAACCTTTTAAAAAACTTTATTAAATAACCTGGTGGCATTCACATGTTCAGGTTTATCAAAGTGATGTTTTATGAAGTATTGATCCATTATAAACACTGATTTTGGCAAGATGCCATATACAGTACCACAAAACAGATTTTGGCCTTTTAACAAAAGTCGTATCTAATAAAATCTATGGCTACTTAAGTCTGATATCTTAGTATTATATTTGCCACTTTTCTCTAATCCTTAGACTGTTCTATCCTGCTGTTAACATTTGTCAACTGTTCACTCTGTAAACCAAAGACTGTTGCTAAAATTTTAACATAAGGGACACAAACCTGTCATGTGAAAATGCATATTTTCCATATGAGTTAGGTGCAGAAGATGAAGGGGTTTACAACCCTCAGTTTTATGTTTTTTTGTTTTTTGTTTTTTTAAAAGGTCAATGTAGAGCAAAAATAGATTTTATTTGGTGAGCCTTTGTGAAGTAGCTAAACTTTGTTTTTCCTTCTGTCCCTGACAGCAGCCATGTTTTCAGTAAAAGTGTTTGGCCTGATTTAATCACACTTTTATTAAATATCTATAAAATAATCCCTCCCTCGATAGACTTTGCTGTGTTTTTGTTGTGTTGACTCACAAAATATTAAGTTTCATAAGAAGATACACAAAACAAAATTAGTCACTATATATATACAGGTCACACAAACCATGTTATTGTGTGGTTTGCATATTTATCTGGAGATGACTAATATCCACCAGAAAATGCTAAGTTCAGTGCTGTTTATCAGTGGCAAGGCTCAGCATGACGAGTCAAACCGATACTGTCACAGTCACCCAGTCCAAGTAGCCAGTTTTCTCTACATGAGTCACTAGCTCTTGTTTAGACACCAAAAAACACTGCACACACTTGCAAAAACTGACATCACAAACCATCATGTTAACCCATATCTGATCTTTTCATGCGCACACTTTCACAGCTCATGTGTAAACACATCGCACAATCAGAGAGCTGTGACTATTTCCGATTTCAGACCTCATTCAGTGAACTGACGCTTACAAAATACATATCCAGAGAAGCAGAAAGACCAAACACACCTTTGCTTTGTGTCAGACAGTTTCAAGAATATAACAGGTACACACTGTAACTGTCAGATCCACAAGGACAAAAAGCACTGAATGTGGTGGTTGTATTCATAGGATTTTGCTGATTTTAAACAAGCTGCCACTCACTATGTCACATTCCTTACAATGGTTGGCAAGCTCTGCTTCACACAGTAGGTTGTGCATCTCACAGCTGAAGAACAACTTTCTACTCACACAATGGCTAATTAACACCTTGACAGAGCCATGTGCTCCTTCTTAGCGAGAACAAAGGCGACTGTTGCCTCTCTGTCCTGCCACATGTAACAAACAGCATCTCAATACTGTCTAACAAGGAGCCTCAGAGGCGCATGCTGGAAAACTGGCAGGCAGGTGTGCTCGTGGCACTTGGATGTCTGTTGCCATGGTGACCCCCAAGAATATCCCCACAAAGCAGAATGTGATATTTTTAATAAAGTATGAGGGCTTTGACTTTACTTTCTGGCGAGGCAGAGAAGATGTGAAGTGATGATGTAAACTTTTTTTTTTCTGTTGCCAAGGCAGAGCTGAATCTTTCACCTGAGAAATCCCACCATCTCGTGTCAACAGGTTCACTGTGCATCACCACACTGAAGTTTCAAATGAATAGATCTGGGATAATGTATATGGTGATCATATATGTAGTGTGTATGCACATATCTGTGTCTCTCTCTGTGTGTGTGTGTGTGCGCACACACACACAAATGTGTATATTTACCACAGTATGACTCACAAGCCACATCAGAGTCCGTGCTGCTGCAGAAAATTGAGACAACACAGTTTCAAAGAGGAAGCCAGCACTGACAGAGCTCAAAGAGCAACAGGCACAGCCCACACACACATGCGTGCACGTGCACATGCACATGGGGTGATTCAAAATCCCCTTTTATTCACTCGTGAATGAATGAAACCTGGAAGAGTCTGAAACCTAAAAGAATTCTGAATCATTGCATTTCATTTACTTAGTGTTCATGTAATCAAGAGCAACTACAACTCCAGACCCATTTGAAATAACAACAAATGTGATAAGTCTGCAAGTTTCCTGATGCTGAGCATTTCTTCAGTTTGTCCAACAGGTCCTCCATTTGCAACGGGTCACAGTGGGAAAATGACAGGTGTTAATAATCAAATGAATGATGGCTGAGTGACATTTAACTTCCCCCTTTCAGTGTGCATTCTGGTTCACCATCTTTAATGTCCTCAGTAACGCCTGTGCTATTTGTGCAAAGACATTTAAAAATAGGCTGCTGTTCAATTGGTGTTCAATTGGTTCATGGTGTTATTGTTTGTGTCAGTGTGTGAGTGTCATTTCTTTTGGAGGAGTCATTGTGCTAAAATGCACACAGCAGGTGTTTTCCAGTGGGCCCTATAATGTAATACACAATCTTCCCCAGCAGATGTCAATATTCACTCACTGGTAAAGTTAAGATAAGGTAATGAATGTGGTGCTAATAGATGATGTGATATAAAAAAGCTCCCACATTTCTGTCAACACACACAAGCACAGTGTTAGACTATAATAGGACACAGCTGACTTGTATTGCTTCCACTTCTCGACACAGGTATAACATCTGATTTAGAGCAGATGTGAGAACAGACTTGTGCTGCTCAAAGTATCTCTCTATTGACTCCAGGATCAGGCCATGAATTGCATCGTGTTTTATCTCCTAACAGAGTCTGCAATCAGTTTTCTGTGACGTTAGTGGCTGGACTGGAGCAGCCACTTCCAGCTGAAGTGTTGCAATTGGCTGTTAGAAGCCTCTTATTAAGGGGAAGGGAGTCAAGACCAGAGAGACTCCATGATGCTAAGTGCCTATTAACCCCCCCGACCCCCGTGTGACAGTTACAGCATGTGTGTGAGTGCACATGTTTAATTACCATTTAGTTCTGTATGCTGTTGTTTAGGCTTGCATTTAGATTCTTCAGCCACAAATTAATCTGGTTTGATTTACAAATGCCAAAGTCATTTTACAAAGTATACACAAGAAATGAATAATAAAAGCTGTAGTGCATAACTTATAAATATAAACAAATATCTCCTACATTCAAACCACTGCCAAGTGAGTTCTCACAATTACACTAGTAAAGCCAGATGGCTGCAGAGGTTTGAGTATGACTGTTATCGGAATGAAATGTCCACAAAAAGTTTCAGAATGGTTATTTTTTGCATCCTGACTTCCATATTCACAAAATATCTGTGGAATTCTGCAGCATTTTTGGTGTGATATTAAGTCATTAACTTTAAACATTGCACTCAGAGAAATTACAGTTTTTCAATTACCGTACAGTCCTACAAAGGATCATAGATGGAAATGTCAGGGACAGAGTTAGCTTCTGCTGGTATTAATTCATAATTGATTACTTACTTTCTAATAAGCCATCATGCCTGAATGTTATCCAATTATTAATAAAGGGCAATGGGTTTCTCACATTTTAACCAAGTCTGTCAGTGTCAGTGTTCATAGGATGTGGATGCTCTGCGTCCCTTTTCCAGGAGGTGTAAGTGATCAATGGTGCATTAGGCTGTTCCTTCTATTGCATTAAAGTGCTGGCCGAAAGGAAAAGCAACGATGGAGGAGAATTCACACCGGCTAAATGGATTTTGTGCTACCTAGGATCTTAAATTAAACAACTAAAAGGAGAAGACCATTAGACCATATTGATAGGGAATTCTCACCAGCCAGAGCTGACCTATTTGTTTCTAATTAATGAACTCTCTTAACTTGATAATGTGGAGCATTAGATTTCAGTCACTGAGTAAATTATCATGCTGATGTAATATAGTGACTATAAGCTTCATAGCATGCTAACACTGCTTAGACCGAGTCTAGACCTCTCTCTTTAATCTGGCTTTTAAGTTAATTTATTATTAATATAATTTAAATATTGTTTTATATATTCTTTCATTTTAATTGATTCCATACAACTTTTTTTAGCATTAGTATATTTATTTATTCACTCACTGATTTCTAACTCTGGTGTCTCCTTATTGAAAAACTGGTGAGACAGTTTTTTTGCATGTTTTTGTCATTCATAATGGTCTACCCCGGTCTATGTATTCATAAATGAAATTGGTTTTTAATTGAGTCACTATGTGTTACATGAATTCTGTATGAAATGTGTGATATAAATAGAGTAATAAAATAAAGAGTTTTCTTGACTGACAGACTGACCTGTTATGAAGTACAACCTTTTTTGAAATGCAGTACCTCCTCTCAGACAATTTCTAAAGCTCTCATTCCTCAACTAAGTAAATAAAAATAAATAAGTAATGTAAATAAGCTGTGGTGGGCTGAGATGGGAGGAGTTTAATCCTGGAATCATCCTCTTCATTATATAAAAAGCCTATACTCCATCTGATCCTGCTGACCCCCATGGTGTCACAACTTGGTACAGGCCACAGTGCTGTAGCCCACTACAACTCACTCTCACCCCCATCCCTAAGCTGCACAGCTCCTTACAACCCCAGTGAGCCTGTCTGACACAGACAGCAAGACAGCATGTGTGTGTTTGTAAGAGAGAGAGAGAGAGAGAGAGAGAGACAGAGGCAACTGATGGGATTGTAAGGCAGTGAGAGGGAAAATCTAGACAGAACAGCAAAGGCAATCAGAAAGAGAGAGGACGTCAGCAAACAAAAGGCAAGAGAGGCAGAGCAGAAAGAGAGGAAGAGGAGAACACGAAGGGGTAAAGGGTGATGAGAATCAACTGTCTTTGATAGTTCAGGTGCCACCAAACTCCAGAGGTGCGATGACTAGATGACCAGCCACTACACACACCAGCATCCTGTCCTGGAGCCTTGACAGGACGGACGAGAAGAATCCGCTGTCACTTTAGGGCAAAAACACTCTCCTCAACCAATCCCTCATCTACTGGATCATGTCATCTACTGGGTCAACCAACCACAACAAACGACTGGCATGTAAGTAATCAAGACGTAGCCAAAGAGAAAGTGATTCAGAGAAGACCTTGAGTTCTGTACAGTGTAGTGTAACTTCATGTTCTCTGTTAGATCTTCTGCAGTAACTTATTTTAGTCATTTCCAGAATATAGTCTGTTATGATTTAATTCCAGGTATAGCTCAGTGTTCCATTGGTAAGCCAAACAGTGAGAGCATAAACTCTACTATGAATTAAATCACAACCCATAATTTTTGACAGCAAATTATTAAAGTTGTTCATTTTTGATAGGCTTTCAGCTAAAACCTGCTGCATTTGGTGATATACACAGTATGCAAGCGTGCAATGTGATTTTCTCTGAAAACTGTCTCCACGAGCAGCATCTAAGTTATTACCAAATGTATTTTACAAGGATTAGAATTGGTAAGCTGGCTCCTGTAAAGATCCTGTAAAGATCTAGGGAAAGTAATAGTAACTGTCACAGGCCAAACCTCTTTAACCAAATAAGCCCTTGATGGTGACACACAATTGTTGAGCCAGATGACATTTAATTACAGCAAAGGGATAAGCACAACTTCCTAGAGTCTGACTAAAATAAATGAAGAAGGTCTGTACTTAGAAAGAGGAAACACTAACTGCTACCTGCCTGACAGAGAAAGTGTCTCACACTGTCTATCTGTGTCAGAGCAGGTTGCTGTTGAAAGGAAAATCAGCTGTTTTCTCATTGCTGCTTTAATGAATAAGTGTCTGAGTAAGGGTGATAATGTACAGACTATGCACATACAGTTAATGTATAAGGAGGAAAGCCAGTGCACTACAAGTGCAAACTACTGAAAGCCCTGTTTTGATTGAACTTAATGGGGTGCAGTGGGCATTGGCGAAGGTCATCTCTGCATTTAGCCCTGAGTGAAGTGCTGTAATGGCTTCGGGAATGGCCTGGGAATACACAATCTGATCAAACACTTAGAGAGCGGGTTGGTCAGACAAGGTTCAAGATACACTACGTGAAAATGCACCACTGGGATAATAGGAACCTGAAGGTGACAGTGAACTGATTAAACCGATTTAGCCTTCAAGATAGGAAGGTGGCTTTGAGTAATTACATTTCCATTATATTTAAATAATGTGTTAATGTAAGCATTTACTGCTGTGGTAGGCTTAAAGTTACAGTGTGTAACACGTAGGAGGTTTTATAGGCAGAAATTGAACATACTACCTATAAATACTGTACAGTATGTTTGTATAACTGTAAAGGGTTAAGGTAATATGTGCCACAAGGGTCTCTCAAGCAAAACAATAACAAAACACCCAGTGTGTAGACATCCCAAATGAAGTCGGACCATGGGAACTGTTTTGGTTCATGTGCCTTCGCTCTTTACGGGAGAGCTTCCCTGGCAGAATGTATAGCAAATGGGAGTTATTATTATTAAACGGCAACCAAAATTAAATGTCCATTACCTTAAATAGAAATGTTCTGTATTATAACTTTAAAATTAAGAAGTTTGATATGTGCAGCCTTTTATTAAGTATTTCATATGTACTTCAACAATGCTCCTTGTTTTTAGGACGCTGCCATCTTTCTCCTGAAGAACAATATTATTTCTAGTATGCAAAGGCCACTGTATTTCCTGATGCACTTAGGAAAAGGAGGGGTGAACAGAGGCGTCCTCTGTTTGTTATATTCTGCAGTCTCATGATTAAATTCTTACATAGTGGACCTTTAAGCCTGACATTCTCAAGTCTGTGATAGTATGATAAGATAATGATAGCAGGTGCTGTGATGATATGAGGTAGGACGTGGGATCATAAATGACCACTCTGGATTCACTGTGCTTTTATGGATAAGTGTGGTGGGCAGTGAGGGGAGAGTGGGGAGGTGTTGTGGGGGGAGGTGGCAGTTGTGGTGCAGTGATGTCACTCATAAATGATTTATCCTTGATGGATTGCTGAGTCTCTGAGGCCGGCAGAGGAGAGCAATTGCCTCTGTAAATAATAACAGTAATACCTAAAAATGATGCGGTTGTTTGTGGCTGGGAGCTGGGTGACACCATCTTTGGCCCGATGGGGGGATGAACTGTAAGAAGAGGGGTGGAGTTTGAGATTAATGGGCTGTCAAATGTGACCGGCCACAGTGTGCAATAACCTTACTAGCTTTGTCTCACACAAACACAACACCAAGCTTCTCTGTTCACTGAAAACAGAAAGATGATCATGGGATTTCTTTCCACTTGCCATGGGGGATTGACTGCTCAAACATGTGACTCTGTGGTTCAAAAGAAACATTTGTTCCATTCTTTCAGTTCAGTTCCTTGATTTACAATTGCATCATTAAATGATGCAGAGCAGGTAATGATGCATGTGTTGATTTAGAGTCGAATGTTTCTTCACAGGAAATGTGTGGTAATTCTCCAGTATTAAGCAATGGACTTATTTAAACCCTGTGTATTTGCCTCAACACACCACAAACACACCAATATCCATTGAGAATGAGGCTTAGCTGGGGCAAGCACTAATAATGCACAGTAAATTCAGGTTTCCTGACACCACATTCTCCTTTCTTAAACAAACTTTATTTTCTGAGCCGACATACAAACTGAGCTGACATCCCACATTCATGCATGCATGAGCAATTAAATTAAATCAGTAAGCTGTACAGTTATGCACCACAAGAAGTAGGAGTCCAGTGTTACCGGGTACAGAGATGAAGGATTTTTACCAGTGTTATGTAACAGTAAGCCTCAGGTAATTATGGTTCAGTGTGGGCTTAGATGGAGCATGGGTGCCTGGGTAGGGGGAATAGGTCCTGGTCACATGTGTATCACCTCAAAATACTGTGGAGATTAACACAGTAAGACATTAACACAACATTTGACATTCTGTCTTCATGCAGACTGAAATCATCCATCCCATGTTTATTTTTTCCCCAAACAGTGGAATCAGATGAATAAAACAGCATTTTGAAGCTGCTATAAAGACTTCATTGTAACTGTGCTTTGTATCTCTTGTGTCAAAACAGACAACACAAAGGACTCTGTTGGGAGGATAGATGTTATGAAATTAAAAGGATAGTTCAGCTTTTTGAAGTGTGACTGTATGAGGTATTTGCATATTATAAACACTGACTCGGTGCCACTGTTCCCATGAGTCTGCCTGGGACCCAAACACTCTCTCTCAATGTTAACATGGCTACCAGCTGGGACAGAAGAAAAAAAACTGATTTTAGCCAAATAACAGAAGGCTTACCTACAGTAATACAATCTACGCTTGCCACTCTACAGTATATTTATTTTTTTTGCTGGAAACATTATTTTGTAAACCAAACATTTCCATGGGTTTGTGACGTTAAAATAAATCTGTAAATTGGTAAGGATTTCAAACACCAGAGGCAGAAGATACCACATCTGAACCTAGTCACTTGTATGGTACTTTTCTCAAGGGACTTTTGCCAGGTTTCCATCATGGTATGGTTCGGTTTGGTACAGCACGGTACAGTCTGGAATGGTAAAGCCCTGGGTCAGGCTTGCATTGTGACAGTACTTTTACTTGGTAGGTTCTTCTCAACAAGACATCAAGCTTTGTATGAGAACAGACTGCGGCTGTTGAAAAAGCACAGCTTGCAAGGGAGTTACATTTTTCTGTCACCCAATCAACTGACTGTCATGGGTGCAGCCGGTCTAGCTCTACCCGGACCGAAACACCAGTCTGGTACCCCAAGGGAAGGGTACCAAAAATCTAACTGCTTGGGGCTGGTCATTTTGGTACTATTCCTAATGGAAATGCTAAAATATGTACCGTACCAAACCATTCCAGTTGGTGCGGAAAAAAAAAAAAAAAATTACTGAACAGGGGAAAAACTGGCAAACATGTACTCAAAATATCATAGCCTTAAACATGCACAGTGTGTGCAGTGTATCAGTGTGTGTCTGCATGTGAGCCTGCTTCACGGAAATGCCGGAATGCTTCATGCAACTGCACGTTAAAAAAAACTGAGCTATAAGTTTCCCCTTGACAAATCCTGAGGTAGTCTAGTTATACCTTAGCAATGTGGCATGACAGGCCTGTCATGTTTCGTTAAAACCTATAAATGAGGCTGTTAAATGATGATGCCTCAGGACTTTTCTGTACATTAAATACAGTTACAATACATACCCGGGTAGAATTTGTGATATGTGATTACAGTTTTTTCACAATTTTCCATCATTTCTTTTTCATAAGTCGTAATCTTATCTAGGGGAAAATTACACGCCATCATGCCCCCAAAAACTTCATCTTCATATAGGCTGCATCACTCATGAAAGGAGTTGATCCCTGAGCTGAGACTCAATTTTAAATTTCCTGGATTCTGTTTTAAGAGTAACAAAACTACTCTGTCCCTGGGCACTCATTTGCAAAATGAGTTGCACACGGTAGAAGCACTGAATTATTAATTATAAATACAGTACATATTGCAATTTTTGTTTTCCCAGCAGTCATTGCAACAAAGCCATGATGTGTTTGGTGCAGTGCCTGTAAATCAAAATTAAACTTTTCTGCTTCATCTCCTTTTCTTCTATATGAGCTTTGTCTCTTCATATCTGGAGGCCAATACAACCCCGTAACAAAGCAGCAGTCAGCCATTACAACTGTTTTTACATCATTTACCCACAGAGAGTAAACCTTTTTCATGTGACCTGCATTTAATAGCTTTAAATAAGGCAAAGCAGGAGCATATGAGGGGAATGTCTTTAACACCATGATTATTTGCTCCCTGCACAAACTTGTCTAAACATGACTGACACTATTTGGCTGCCCCTGCTTTTTATTACACAACTCAACCAATGCTCATTTTCCAGATTTTCTTTTTGTCCTTTAGACTGCTTCGGAGAGACTTAGACGTGAAAAAAGACTTTATTTGATAAAGCTTCTCATTCATCCAGGTCATGGTATCCAAAATTGTAACAAAAAAGGCAACTGGACTGGAAATCCAACTAAGTCCAGTTGCCTTTTTTGTTACAATTTTTAATTAATTTGATATTGTTAGTGGTTACAGTAGTAGCTCCGTTCAAAAGCAAGGGATTCCTGTAGAGCCTCTGAACACATCAGGGTCTCACAAAGCATGGTAGTAAAGTAATTGCAGTGTGTTTGTGTGGAGTCCACCTACATGTCTTCCCCAGCAGAGGTTATCTGGTTAAGTCAGCTTTTAACATACATGTTTCTCTCCCACACAGGGGCAGACAGCTGAGCCTGTGTGTGGGCTGGCCATGTCCACTAGATATCTCTACCTACTCGAGTAGTGAAATATGATTTTTAAATGAAGAAAGAAAGAATAAAAGTGTAAAAGTGAAAGTCCAATACTGTGGAGGTATTTTTGTAGCAAAAGTCCAGTAAATGGTGCACTTTTATACAAAAGTCACAAATGTGTACCATAAAATTTGAAGTAAATTTTTTTTCTACCCTGTAAATACAACACAGAAGTGACAAATTCTTAATTACAGCTACACAATACACCATGCTACACATCACAAATGAAAATCTTCCTATGTTCACACTTTTGCTACTGCCACCACAGTATATTTGGTGCAAAACATCTGTATATTAAAAAATGGGGATTGTGGGGGAAGAAACATTTAACATTTTCAACAGTTACAGCATCACACATTTGTCTTTATTGGTACACAAATCCTGTTCTGCTCATCACAAGTTAAAAGAGTTGTGCACTTACAGTTTTGCTCATACCACCGCTGCTGTAAGATGCTGACTGCTGAGTAATCGTGGCAATAATAATAATCTTAATGATTATGACTGCTTAATGGACACTCTTCAAACACCAAACTACATTTTTTTAAGCCAGACATAATCATTAGAATTAAATCATTATCAAAATGAAGTGTAATCTATTGGCAACGTGCAATTAATTCTGTTTTTACAAAGTGATTTACAGTAAAATGAGTACTTTCGCACCATTCACTTTAACATTTTGGCACCTAAAGTTTGTTTTTGACACATAAGGTCTGTTTCCCGTTTCAGATTTTGTATTTTCATTTGTCTGTTTTTGTTGAGCTGCTACTTTTATTTTCTTCTCATAGGTGTCAAATTCAAATAAAATCAGGAATAAAGAAAGTTGACCTGATGTCCTTGACATACTGTAATTGCTTCATTACTGAGCTTTTGGCTCTGGCTTCTGTTTTCAGTCATAGTCCTACAATATGCAGCTGTCTCACTGTAGTTCTGCTGTGACGCTTTTGCGCCTCCTCCTTGCTGCTATCAGGCATGACACTGTAAAGTGCTTCACCTCCTGTATTCAGTGCGGGGATGCCACAGGAGACAAGAAAACAGAAAGTTACACACTACAGCTTTAAACTTAACCTAAACTTAACATTGTGGTTGACCATCCTCCTTTGTCACTGGTCGGCAATCAGGGCACTGTATCCCTAGCATGGCAGCGAGAGGAAAAGTGGATAATGTAAATAAAAGGCAACTGCAGAAACACCAGTCAGAGGTTTCTTGTCTCCACAGACAGCCTGAATGATACAATAACAGGCTGTCGGTGCATGAAAGTGGACACACACGCCTTCAGGGCTGTGGAAGCGTGAGTGACAGAGTGACTCACAGGGTCTCTCTAGAGAGAGAGCTGTCTGTAAAGAAAGGCTGGGGGACAGTGATGACCTGCCGTCCATGTTTTCAAACAAGGAGAAAGGCAACAGTCAAAAGGTTTGCATGTCGATGTAGTGAAGAGAATGTTCGTGGAAGATTCTTACATGCTGAACACAATGAGTAACAACATTAGCATAAGCTACATGTATATAGGTGTACAGACATGCAGAATTGCATATGCAAACATGCCTTTTACGGGAACATGCTCATACACAGATTCATACATATCCTGTACACGTGCAAACACACACAGCCATAAAAACACTGGTGACATAAATCAAAGTGTCAGCTCATGTCAACCAGTCAGAGGCAGGAAGGCACGTTATGTGCTGTGACTGCAGCACAGTAACACAGCCGATACTGGTCAGCCTGGCAGAGATCCATGCTAGAGAAATAACCTATAAAAACTGATGCTCTATTCATTTTCCTGTCCACGCCATCATAAACAAAAACTGTGCAGTAAAGCAACATGCAGTTTCCAGAAATTTGCAAGGTTTACAGTTCAAGTCTGCAAAGGAAAAAAGGAAGTAAGTGCACCTAAAACAATGAGCTGAAAGAAATGTCACACTGACAAACGTTTCTCCAACAACACTGTGACCACTGCCAACACACTGAAAATCAATCAAAGGCCAAACATCCTGCCAGGACAAGCACTGTCTTGGCATGATAACCAATTCTCATAACAAATTTCTCTTCAAAAGCACAAGACAAACAGTGCTAGTAAAAACCATGCACATACATGTCTAATATACCTTAATTTTTGTGTTATATGAAATTGACTATGGGTGCAATCCAAACTACAGGAGGGCAAAAAGCACAAGGAATGCTTGAAGCAATTTTTCACAAATTACTAGGTTCTCAAGATCAGACTCATGAAGACATGCAATGAGGTTGATAAATGGCTTATTCTTCTTCATCTTTCTGTTTATCTTTTTAGGAGTCACCATAGTGGATCAACTGCCTTCATGTTGCCCTATCCCTTGAATCCTCTTCTGTTACACCAACTGTCCTCATGTCCTCCTTCACAACATCACAACTTTTCTGTTGTCTTCCTCTTTTCCTCCTGCCCAACAGCACCGTTTGCAATATAATTAATTAATTTGCAATATCCTTAATTAATACAATCACTATCCCTCCAAACCATCTCAACCGTGCCACTCTTACTTTATCTCAAGCTGTCCCTCGAATATGTTCGATTCTAATCCTGTTCACCCTGGTCAGTCCCTACAAAAATCACTGGCTTCACCTCCTGTCTTCCTCTTCTCTCCTTGCATCTTCTCTGGAGCACCTGTCTCACTGTCTGACTGACCTTCATTCGTCGTCTCTTTATTTTATACCACTGTTTCTCCAAGCTCTCTTCTACCTCCCCTCTCACTACAGATTACAATATCATCTGCAAAAACAGCATAGTCCATGTAGACTCCTACCTGACCTCATCTGTCAACATGTCCATCACTGTTAGAGACAATGGACTTGCATCAGGGCTCAGAGCGGATCCCACCTCCACCTTGAACCCATCTGTCACTCAAGCTACATACCTAACCTCTGTCTCACTGTCCTTATACATGTCCTGCACCACCCTCACATACTTTTCGGCCACTCCCGACTTTCTCATACAATACCACAGTTCCTCTCTTAGCACCTGATCATAAGCTTTCTCTCAATCCACAGCGACACAGTGCAACTCCTTTGGCCTTCTCTATATTCTTCTCTATCAGCACTGTCAAAACAAAAATTGCATCTGCGGTATTCTTTCTTGGTATGAACACATACTGCAGCTCAGTGATCTTCACTTATTTTCTTTGTCTGATAAATGGTTACAAGAGCGTAGCCTTTATCAGAGTAAAAATAATAACAATGAATCCACCACTACACTCATTACAGGATTATCTACCTGACAAACCAAGAATGTGTTATCATTCAGTACACAGTGGATCAAAATAAACACTTAACCATGCCACAGCGGATCAGAATAATACCACAACTAATTATTTAACCATACCAAAGGACAAAATGCAGCAAAAGGGAGTAAGTGTTGTGGCCACAGAAGTTACACACTGGAGCTTTAAAAGTAACTAAGTAATTCTTTAATTTTTTTTGTCTGTGCTTTCTTTTTGGTCAGCGGAGACAGACAAATCTCAGAGGGTGTTAGACAATGATTCTGCCCAGCACCTGAAGATGAAGGAGAGACAACGCTTTTTTGAAGATGTCTACCAGCATGACATTGACAACTACTTGCCCTCTACTCACTTGCAGATTGATTCCAGGAAACGTGAGTGACAGTCGTCTTACATATTATTTCAGCAAGGAGGCATAAATGCACAAAAAAGAATAGAGCAATAGATTTGATTTTTCTATGGGTAACTGCTAACTGTATCTAAGAAAAAAAAATACTCATAAGCCATTATATGCATCATTTAATATGCTTACATGATTTAGTTGTATGTTATATATGCTGCTTTGTTCATATATATATATATATATATATATGCAGCACCTATGGGCAGTATTTCATCTATGGAAGTGAATGTGGATGTCCTAGAGCAGATGGACCTGATGGACATATCTGACCAGGAGGCTCTCGATGTGTTTCTCAACTCAAGCTCTGGAGGAGATGAAGCAGCTTTGGCATCACCACTACCAGGTATGATTGCCTCAAATCCAAATTAAATAAATCCAGTCACCCGGAGGTACATGAGCATACTCCTGGTGCCTTGATAACTAGAGAGGGTTGTGTCAGGAAGGGCATCTCCTGTATGTCAAATAAACATTGTAAACAGGAAAGGAAAAACCGGGGTCCAAAAAACAATATAGTGTTTGACTTTTTTTGGCTGAGCAGCAATTATTTAAGTTGTTTATGTATAGTGTAGACATTTATACATAGGAAACGCTGAACAAGACAGATGCACCCTACTGAGATAACTACAGTATCACTGGCAAAACAAGTGCGGTGTTCTAACAGCTGCTTATTACAGGATGTTGCAATGAAGATGAGGAGGATGAAGATGCCGAGGTTGTGTACAGGGAGCGTGCACCCTTGAAACGACAAAATGAAGTTTGCCATGGCTCAAAGTCTCGTATGTCCTCCACATCATCTGGCTCCAGTGATACCAGTGGAGCCGAAGTCGACACACCTGTGATCCAGTCTGATGATGAAGAAGTCCATGCTGACACTCTGTTGCTGACCTCTGTTCCCCAAACCAGGGATGAAGAAACAGAGGAGGAAGACGAGGAGGAAAGATGCCTTGTATCTAAATCCTCATAAATTCTCCCTCACCATATACAGTATATGCACACTGGCCACATTATTAGGTACGCAGGACACATAATAAAGTGGTCAGTGAGTGTATCTACTGTCTCTCTTTAAATGTGATGTCCTTTCTCATGGGTAAACCCTAGCACGGTTGACTTGACTGTACCATGGATTTTTCTGTTGTCTTATTACTAGGGGTGGGAATCGCCAGAGAAACCACAATACGTTATGAATATGATATTTAAGTAAAAAACACAAGACTATTGTGATAATGCAAAATTCGGAGTATTTGCAAAATCATATTGCGATATACTCACACAACAGCTTGAGTGAAATTGAGCACTTGGCACCATCTAGTGGACTGAAACATCAACTGATATGTTTTTATGTTAATTCACAAAAAGTTTGAACAACAATTGAGATGAAATGATTGTCAGTTGAAGTTTTGGTCTTTCCTCCTGCCAAGTTTGTGACTTGAAACAAAGCATAGCCACATGAAGACTGTCTGAGTAAAACACAAGAACATATTCACCCAAGAAAATACGGCTGTATACAAAAAGGAAATCCATTGCATTTACTGGAATTTACAGTATGGAGCAACCACCTTATCAGAGCCTTCAAATCTACTTCTTTATGAAAACAATGTGCTCTGTGAAGTGGTTTACATGGAACTATGGCGAGTTATTTAATTAGTTATTCAGTGGGTGTGCTATCATGTACTTGTTTGCCAGGTGTCTTTTAGTGAACATTAAAAGAAACATTCCAGACTTCAGTCAGACAGCAATTGCCTGCACGGTTTAAATGGAAAAGTGTGCAAATATTGCACACATTCATTCATTGCGTGCTTACAGAAGTTCAAAATAAATCAGAATTCAGGAACAGTGTGCAAGTCTCAATGTAAAGTTTTATTTCTCATGAATCCATTGCAGCATGCATGTGCCATTTGTTCACAGTATTGTGAATGGAGCTGTGATTTGGAAATGCATGGCATTATGTTCTTGAGTACTTTGTATGTTTGTAATTATGTAAGTACAAAGTGTTGCATTAATGAACTATGCAGGTGATGCCTGTTTCTACTCATTCATGTGAGATATAGTTTGTCAGTGGTTTACAATGGAGTGAGTGGATTTCCACCTGTGTACATATCATGTCAGTTTGAATGGGAGTAACTTTACATGGGCGTATATGTATGAGGTCATGGATAGTCAACATGACAAAAAATTGTTTTCATAGTGTTATGTGTTGTGTACTTCTTCTCCATTTGGACAGCTTGCTGTGGACTGAATGATAATAAAGCAGAGGGTTAACCTGTTGAAAATATTGTATGTTGTTTCCTGTAGTTTTTCTTACACCACCACTAAAGCTATTTTTGAGTATTCAACAATTTAAGGTGATATACTATATGTAATATGCTCAATAGCAACCTTTTCCTTTTTTTTCAGAAATTTGTGAATGAGACACTGCACATTTACTGTGATCATGCATAACTCTCCTATCATCTGCTTTATTTTTACAAATATCAAACCTATTTGGTTAATTTTAGCCTGCAAGCCACAGAGAGTGGTTGAAATATATCCACCAGCAAAGTGTATGTGACACAGAGAAAGACAGACAGAGAGAGAGAGAGAGAGAGAGAGAGAGAGAGAGAGAGAGAGAGAGAGAGAGAGAGAGAGAGAGAGAGAGAGAGAGAGAGAGGGAGAGAGAGTTGGCTAACCTTGCCTGAAGTTCCCTGTCTTGCTTCCTTGTTAACACACCAGCATGTCTGATGCGGTCCATCATCAACGTCCTCTTTGCTGTAAGCAGTCTGTATTTCACCGCATCTCCAATTGCAGACTATCATTTGTCTCTCCTCCTGTTGAGATGTTTTGAGAGGGGTAGTGAGGCTTTTTAGGTTCAGTATCATTCAGAATTAAGAATTTCTGATGCTTAGCAGCTTGCTGATCACTGCTCGCTCTTCTGACAAGCAGCATTATTGGATTGGGTGGTAGTGGATGGTACAAAAGACAAAAACACATAGTTTGTGGCCTGTAAATGAAAATTTACTTCATGAATATACTGGCTGCACCATCGTTACCAGCATTTCAGTTGTAACAATGGTGCAGCCAGGTTTCCTCAGTCTCTGATGACATTTTATGATATTTTATGTCTGTGTGTAGTATAATACATTTCTTACATGTAGAATCTTTACATGTAACAAACTGGAAAGTGTTAGGAGAGCACATACTGTACATCCAACAGTACTAGAATCAATTTTCCCACAATCTTATTAGGGTTTTTAATAGCTTTTTTATGACCAACTCCACAATACTTTTTGAAAAATTTCTGAAAGGGATGGACAACCCCCTAACTTGGAAAGTTAAAGGAAGAAAAACAACGGTACCTGTAAACAACCACCGATTTAGATTTTTAAAGGGCTCTTTCATTAGCCCACACTCCATCCATGAATTAGACAAACAGAGAGATACACCAATAAACAAACACAACTGAAAACATATCCTCCTTGGTGGAGGTATGAGTTTCTGTACAATATCTTAGTATCTGTATACTGGATGTTTAAATCCACACTTTTCCCCAAGTGTACCTTAAAATATTACTCATGTCAATATGTAAAAGAAAATGAAATTATATAACTTTTGGTCCATATTGCCCAGCCTTAAACTTAGGGAATGTCTTTACACTGCTGCTATCTATGAAAGCTGAAAAACCGGTTCTACCAGCTTGCTGAATTTTTTTTTCATTCATAGATACTACACAATTTAACTCATGGACGCCATCATGTAGTCACTTAAAGATTCCAAAAGTGCACATTAAATCTGCAAAGAAACCCTGATGCAGAGCACTTGAAGCAGAATGCTCTTAGAAGCATCAGTGCATACAAAGAGTGTGACCCTGTGGACACAATACACACAATTCACAACCCAAGTATTTGTTACATAACACCTTCAAGCAGAAAACCTGCTTTTAATGACTCACTCTGCACTATCCTTTTAAATGATGATCTCAGTCCTCACTTTTACTGTTCACCGGTGCTCTCAGCTTTGGGTGAGTGCAAAATAAATAATTGCAATACAGACCATACAGACCAATCGTACACACACAAAAAAAAATGCCAATTGCCTCAACAGAGTAACAAATCATCCCTGGCAGTCTTGAAAGTTTTAAGCTGTTTAACAGAGTTCATTTGAGTTCAATGAACACAACTGACTGTGTTCACTGAGTGACAGAAGAACCTCGAGGTGACCTGATGTCCATACTTATGTGCTGTGTTTTATCACCTGTTTTCCTCTATATGGGAAAATAATACTGAAGATGTGAAACTCAAGAGTGAGACCATTAATTCCTCAGGGAAATGTTTACTGGTGTTATGAATAACTGGGAAGTAGACTCAGTAGACTTTTCTCATAGACTTCCATTCAAATTAAACATTTTTTGCAGCCAGTGGAGTCTCCCCCTGGTGGCTTTTTGTAGCCTTTTTTTTTTGCATCAAAGAGTTTTATTAATTTTTGCTCAACTCAAAAGCTGCTGAAATGTAATTTTTTTCCCCCTGAAAAGACTATAAAACTTTTTTGCTAAATTGGTTTTCTGCCTATGTTTACACACAGTATAAAATGTATAGAAAGTCATAGAAAGTAGTGCTGGAGGGTATACTGGTTCATAGCAAAAACTGGTATTTATTTATTTTTTTATATAAATTGTTCCACATACAGGAAGACTGGTATATGGAAACCAAAAGGTGGCGCAGCAAAACACGGGGGACCCATTTCACTGCTGTACCACACATGCTGCAGGCTTAGCTGAACTAGTAACTGTGGTAGTAAATGCAGGAATAATCATTTTCCTCCACCACCTTAATAGAAAACACGTCTGAGTGACAAGAATGTATTCAGTTACGTTAACAGACACACACTCAGCTGTGCCGCTTCCTCTATCGCACACACACACACACACACACAACTGCCTCTCTCAATGGAGCTCTCACGCATGCTTATGCATAAAATGTAAAATAACATTATATACCATGAAACGTTGAAATTTTAAAAATACCGTGATACAAATTTTTGGCCATACTGTCCAGCGCTAATAGAAAGGTAATAAGAACCAGGCTTCTGTGCGGACTATGAGTTTCTAATGTCAGGAATTTGTTTTTTTTCCTTGGTAATTATTATATCATTTTTCATTTACTTGGAACCCACAGCTAACCACACTCATTAAAGATATCATTACATTGTTCTTTCACTGCTCTTTGTCAATATTATTTTGGTTGGACTTGGTCCCTACAGCTATGTGCCAAACAGCTGTCAACCCTGCACAAGAGAGCGGTTTTAAACCTAAACTGATTGCCACTTTGCCTGTAGTAAAATTACAGCAAAGTCATACCGGTACCCATTTGCAGTGAGGAGGCACAGTATGTACATGACAGCAAGTTGGGTTTTATCAGCCTGGCATGAAGATGATCAATTTGGGCTTACAAATAAACCAGAATGGAAACACATTAAAATCAGAAAAAACTTGAAATACTGCATAAATGTTATTATGTTTGAGTGAGATGATGTATGAATAAAAAGTAAATCCAAGTGTAGTGTTGCAAAAATGAATTAATGAATCAATTACTATGTTAATAAGAAAATAACTTTTTTTAATAATTATAGTAGGTTGTCAGATTGTTCAGCTGATTAAATGTGAATGTTTTAAATGAGCCAGATTTTAAATTTTGCACCAACTAACGCTTTTCTTGGTGAACAAATTTCCAATATTTGCTTGTAACTTTTAAATAGTAATAATCTGATGGATTCTAACCATCGTCTAATGGGTTCACACACTGCTGATTAACCCGGTCATCTCCACACAACCCTTTCAGTGTTTGTCAGTACTGCAGTGTTAAGATCCCATACTGCACGCAGAAAGGGATTTGTTTTACGTCAAGAATGACAGAGGCAAAAGCAACATTTTGCGAGTAAAGTGAGACACCTGCAAACAGGTTGAAGTCTGACTGTAAGCACAAAGACACATCCACGAAAAGTGACAGAAGTAAATTCTACTGCTCAAAATCACCCGATTGTGGAGCAGTTTGACGGGATAATACTTCTTGTCCCAGCCCGCCCCAGCAATTTTTAAAAACAAATATATACTTCATAAAGATTCTGACAAATGCCATCTTCTCCCATCACCTGTGAAGGTTATTCATTCCTAGTATATGCATCATCTGAGCAGTTTCTACTTTTAACTTAACTGCTCACAATCTGCACATTTTATAATTTTTTTTAGACAAGTTCTAATTCCTGGTCCACCTTTAAGACTTATTACAAGTAGCATCAGAGGTAACCAAAAATCTGTCTTTCATGACCAAAATTTTTATTGGTCAGCCAATTGTGGTTTGACATTGCGTAGATTTGTATGTGGTGCAGGCCATACATTGATTGATTGATTGATTGATTGATTGATACTTTATTAATCCCAAGCTGGGAAATTGAAATATCACATCCATATACCACATAACATAACATCAATTAGTCCACAATTCTTACAAGTTGAAGGTAATAATGGCACACGTCAGAATTATACGTACAGCACAAAAACATTTGATTGTGTATGTACCCTAAAATTTTGAACAGTCCGACATCCAAATATAGGCATGACGGACTGCTTGGAACAGTAGGGAGGGAGAGAGGGAGGAGTATGGTAAGGGGCGGGAGGGAGCGTGCGGGTAAATACATGGTAACCTGAGCTGAGAAGCCTGGGGGTGCGCATGTGATCCAGGCAACTGGACACAGAGCCAGTCACCCTATTTGACTTTGTCATATAAAACTGTGTTCTTAACATTATTTAACAGCTTATTTGTAAATAAAGGCAAATAAATGGGCAGGTAATGTAGGTAGAGGCACAACGCCAATTGGTCTTACAAATTAATAGGTTGAGCAAGCTCATTCAAATATTACCTTGACAGCAGCATACACTCAGACAAGCAGGCTTTTGTGAACTGCAAAGTCAGCCAATCTGCTCCCCGGAGGTGGGTTGTCCTCTATCTAGCTGAGCTGTGTTTAACTCTTTTGGACCAATGTCACAGAGCGTATCACGGATAGAGCAGGTCGAGATGAGGACAATTTCCATGCTCCTTCTGGTAAGTCAGGAATTCTGAATCAAATTAGACAGTCGTCTGCACATATTTGCAAATGAACTTAATTCATTTGGGTGTAACTATTTGAAATACTGATTTCAAGTGTGCCTACCATTTTATTTTTTAGCAATCAGTATGTAACATAGATAATGAAACACAAGCAAGTTAAATAAGAGCCTAATTATTAAGAAGGCTGAGACTCCTTTCCCATTCAAGTGAACGTTCACATGAAGAGATTTACAGGTGTACAAGTATTTTTTTAAGTGGTTTAATTGTAAAATGTAAGTCGCCTATACATACCGTACTCTATGCTGTTTCTAGCTGGTGTTTACATATCAATTAATAAGGGTGTGTATATTTTTGTCACCCAGTGAATGCTGGGACTGTGGGAGGCCCACAGCAATAAACAACACCCTGAATGAAAGATTTTGTTGAAATGAGATGTGAAGGGAAAAAAACCTATAAACCATGTTGAAATTATGTTGCATTACTACATCGTTTTCCTGTTGTTGTAGGTTGTGTTAGTGGCCATGTCAGAGTCTCACAGTGGGAATCGCAATGGTCGACTCAAGCGGGTAACTGGTACATGTTTTAAATTGCAATTTGAGGCGCAATTAAAGCAGCTATGATTTACAGTTTACTGATTTATTGTACAGGAACTTTTGCTGCGTTCCAAAAGAAGGTGGGTCTTGTCTACGATTGAGCTAACAGAGGAGGAACCTGGTCCATATCCTAAAATAATTTCACAGGTAAATACAGAAGATAATCTTAAAAATCAAAAAATATATATATTCACAGATCAGCATTAATGGCCAGATCCCACAATGACTGCTCAGTTATGTTTTTTAACTCTAGATGTTTAATGACAAGAAGGACAAAGATACACAAAAACAAAGGTATAAATTAAGTGGAATGGGTGTGACTGAAACGCCACTGGGAGTCTTCTCTATCAATGAAGAAACTGGACACGTCTATGTTCATGGACCTGTTGACAGAGAGGAGTATGAACTCTTCCATGTAAGACTAATATTGGACTACCAGTTAATTTAATAACAAGTACATTAATATAACAAATATGCTATTTTTTTTAAACAATGAGAATCATCCTATATGTGCACTCTTATCCACAGATCAAGTTTGATATCTTGGACAAAGTGACTGGTCAAAAAATAGACAGAGAACTATCTTTTGACATAGAAATAATGGACATCAATGACAACGCACCAAGATTTTTCCATCCTCGAATCAACGCCAAAATAAAGGAAAACTCAGAAGAGGGTGAGTATGAAGTAATACAGCTGACTGTGAGCACACTTACATGGGTACAATACTACCCATGCAAAAGAATAACAGCATGCAAACAACAGCTTTTCACTGACAGCAGCATGTTGTAAGGTAAAAAGATATATTAATTTAAACCCAGGTTTAGCAACCACATTGAAACCTAGGGTCCAGTCCACACATAAGCACATCATTTTGAAATTGTAGCTTATGTCTGTGCATTTTGGCATTTTGTGGGTTAGGTCCCTGAAAATGCACACTTGTATGCAGTGTATATGTGTAGACAGAGAAACTGAGTTTTTTGCTTGTAACATCATACTGTGCACCAGTGTCGCCTCTGTTTGATGTCCGTGTGCAACATCATCATGTTTGTTTACATGAGATGAGTTCTGTGACGGTGTCAGACATGGTCAAACTTGACATTAGACATTTACATAAAGTTAATGTTGTTTGTAGTGATTTTGTTAGTTATATTGTCACCTGTTTACTTGCCATTCTTTTAACAGCACTAGTGGTTTTTTGTGTTTTCATGTGGACAAAGATGGTTTTGAGAACTTATATAGCCTGTGTGGAGAGAAACATATTATTTCTGGAGGAGAAAAAGATTTCAAAATCACCCAGCTGCCCTGGCAGAGGAAATTATATCCTCTGTACAAACAAAAACAAGTTTTGGTTTGTTCGATGTTGCTGCAGTGGTTGCAGGCACAGCATTGGAAGAGAACTACAAGGAGAATTTTGGAGGGGGTATATGATTTCTCACCAATCTGTCTTTTTTAAACAGCTGTCTAACCATGAGATTAGACAGCTGACACCCTTGTATTCTCTCACAGGTATGCTCTGATGAAGGCTTATGCATCATTGGTTTTTAACCTTATGAACTCTCCTTTCAAATCAAAAGGATAGTCTTGATATTGAAGATTTACATTAGGATTTCTACTGCTATTTTGTGACCCAATTCTGCAATCCTTTTTTTTTTTTTTTTCAATTTTTCAAAGGGTACTTGCCAGTGCAGCTACATACCGTGGACAGAGATCAGAGAGGCACTCCTAACTCCAATGTCACCATCAGTGTGATTTCACAGAAACCACAAGAGCCAACGATTGGTTTGAAACAGATTGATGACAGGATGGCCCAGCTCACAGTTACAGGATGCTTTAACTACGATGTGAGGTTTTGTGACCTAGCTGCTCAAATACTGTATGCATCCACAATCAGAGTAATTTTTCAATATGATATTGAAAAAAAAACATACATGTCTGTGTATGTTCCAGAAAATAAAGAAATATGAAATTATTGTTCAAGCAAAAGATAATGGAACACCATCCCTTTCCTCAACTGCTCATATTACTCTCGATATTGTTGACACAAACACCCATCCACCAGTATTCAAGGAGACTAAGGCAAGGGTTATCATCATTTTACTATCACGATTATCATAGTTTCTCATTCAGAGGATGTATCATGTTAAAGCTGAAAGTGTTTTCCCTGTCCAGTACCAAGGTGAGGCGTTAGAATCAACCACTAAAAGAGATGTCTTGAGAGTCGCAGTAGAGGACAAAGACACTCCAAAAACTCCGGGCTGGCGTGCCAAATATTTCTTCATTCAAGGGAACGAGGAAGGAACTTTCCAAATTGAAACTGACCCTGAGACAAATGAGGGCATTCTAAGTATCATTAAGGTAACTCAGCTATTCATTCACAGGTGACCAAGCTAAAAGTCCACCACCTTTTTGAAATGCAGTGCCTGGCCAAAAAAGTGTTATGAACAAGGTGAACAGATATCTGAAGTTGAGAAAGAAATGCCTTGGCAAATGCATGTCATGCATAATTAAAGCTAAAGACAGAAACAGAAACAGAAATTTAAATCTGTGATTGTTGGCTTTGCAGTGTACTTTTTTTTCACAAGTAGTAGTTGCACAAGTTCTGACAACAACTTTGTTTCTTCCAAGGAAAAGGATTTTGAGAAAACTGCTTTTTCCACCTTGCAAATCGGAGTGGAGAATGAGGAACCTTTATTTGCTTGCAAATATAAAACAACTGGCACAATCACACCGTCTCCACCTGATTCAGTCAATGTCACAATCAAAGTGATTGATGTCAATGACGCTCCTCAGTTCGAGAGAAAAATAACTAACATCTACCAGAAGGAGGAAGAGGAGCCAGGAAAGCTGCTTTTCATGCCAAAGGTTAATGATGTTGATTCTGACATCAGTAAAATCAGGTTGGTGTCTAAATAGTGTATGCCTCCTGAACCTCTTTTTGCTTTGTAAAAAAATCCCAAACTAATCTAGCTTAATCAGGTTGTCACCACTGTCAACATTTAAAAAATTGCTATAACAGTATGTTTCTTATTTTCTAAAATTAACACATACTGTATTTAGTCATCAATGATTTGGACGAGATGTGCAATGAGTGGAACATCTGACAGTTAAAAAACTAAAGATGTAACGTCTTCCTGATAAGTTAGGAATCTATTTATCCAGTATATTTAATATTACTAACATAACAAATTACTACCCCAATTACAATTTAAATGTTTTGCCATATTGAAGTCACATAATATGTCTTTGTCTTCCAATGAAAATATTAGACTTATAAATAAATAAAAGACAAATTCCCACTAACATGATATAAATTTGAAATGGTCTCTGTGGGAGCTGTTTTAATGTAGCCACTGCAAACAGATTGCACAGTTATCACTTAATATTTTCTCTTACTTGTGTCTATTTCTCCTACCTGTGTTCAGGTATGTGCTGTTAAGTGATCCAGCCAACTGGTTAGAAATTAATGAGAAAACAGGACAAATCAAAACAATTAAGAAAATGGACAAAGAGTCGCCTTTAGTTAATAAGGACGGCATTTACAACTTCACCATTGGTGCCATAGATGATGGTATGAAAGACCTCTTCTGTATGACATAATCAAAAACATGCTTTTATAATATAGTTTTATAATATAGTAAATTCATAAACTAGACTCTGACAGTTGATACAAATTTTGCTTTGGTTGCCAAGGCGAGCCCCCAGCTACAGGTACATGCACTGTGCTGATCCACCTGAAGGATATCAATGACAATACGCCTAAGCTGGTCAACAAAGGCGTCATTATGTGTGGAAACAAGGTGAACAAAGTCATGATACCTGCCAGAGACTCAGATGATCATCCTTACAGTGGGCCCTTCATCTTCTCTTTGAGGGATAATGATGGAACTCTGAAGCAGCGATGGAAACTAGATCCTGCCGTTGGTTAGTACAAACACACTTATGTCACATAAATCATTCCTGGTTAAAAGCCACCACACACCTCTCTTTACACTCTTCACCAGGGGAGGAAGCGGGCCTCATTAGCTTGAAGACACTTCCTTATGATAACTACACAGTGCCCCTGGTGATTCAGGACCAACAGAGCATGACCGGAAACAACACTTTGGAAGTGACGGTGTGTGACTGCGGAGAAGCAAACGTTTGCCGTAGAAAAGATCCGCTCTCAACCAGCCCCGGGACATCTTGTCTTGGAGTGATTTTTGCAGGATTGCTGTTATTTTTGTGTGAGTATATGGCAATCAGTGGATAGACTAACAGAACCGAATACACACCACATTTTTATAATAATGGATCTAGATATTAGTTTGGGAAGTGGGTCACATCTCTTTTTCTTTTAAATTATTTGGAAATTGAAGACACCAATTGTTGCAAAGCTGCAACAATTGGTGTCCATTCCTGCAGTAAACCACATTTAAGCTGCTCAGCAGTCTGTGGTCACTGTTATCTGACCCTCCTCTACATAATGTACAGTACATTTTTAATAGGAGAGACTTTTGGACTGCAGACAGATCAGTCATATCCTATATAAATGAAGCCAGACATTTGTAACCCATGCAAAATATTAAAAGAATATTTTCTTGGCAGGAAAACACAGTACGTCTCTCCTAAATTCCAACATAAGCATCAGCATCAGTCGAATGTTCATTTTATTTATTTTTTCAGGAGGTTTATTGCCAAGGTGATAATCAGGATAAAGCATGGGCTGCTACTTCTTTCTCTAGCAAGGTTACCACTACAGTACTTATTTTGACCGTTACTGAAACATGTACACTATTGTCTGATAATGATGTCATTTGGATGTGTTCCTGCAGTACTGCTACTCCTCTTTAGGTGTCAGTGTGGACAGAAACCATTCAACCAAGTCCCCATAGAGCAGGAGGAGGGAAACCAAACCCTGATCAAGTACAACCAAGAGGGAGGGGGTGCTGAATGCATGGTGAGCTGGTTGCATTGTATGGAATTTAGTGGAATAGAGGGTCCAGTGTGTAGATTCCCCACTCAAACAGCAGTTTGTAAGGAACTATGGCTGCCTTCTCATACTAGAAGGGATAACGTTCTTCTTTGTTTGATGTTGTCAGCTTACATGTCAAAATGTGAAACACATGCTCTGGCTAGTTTGTCCATTTGGACTGCTGTAGAGACATGGCTGAATAAGACGGGGGCCTCCATAAAGTACATATAAAAGGATTATTTAATTACATTGTTGAATTTCTAACAATAGACCCTCCCAAATGTTACACACTGGTCCCTGATGACAGTGGCAATAATATAAAGTATATTTCTCCACCTATCACAATATGTTGTCCAATGTTTTTGACAGTTGTCTGCCCTATTATTTTTATTCTGTTCTCTTCCTTTCTGCCGGGCAAAGCCCCCCCATCTACCTCTCCTTATTTTGTGGTTGGCATATTCACAGACACACCCTAGCAGGTGTTATTTTAGCATGGCATAAGTCAGAAAGAATGAAGTAGGCAAAGGTTTGTTATTTTTGAAAACAGGACTCCTACAGTAAACCTGCTGGAAAATAATAGCGCTATAATACAGTGACTTTATGAGCAACTCCCCAAGCTTATGGCACATACATGCAGGTACATGATTTATGATGGTGATTGAGTAGTGGTGTAGACATATTCATGACTTAAATTACAGGGTTCGCATGGCATGTATAACAGGTTAAAATTTAACTGTATAGCTTCTCACGAAGGTATAGCTTCTCACGATGGTGTTGTGGTTAGCACTCTTGCCTTTGCCTTGCCTTCCCAGGTTCACGACCCAGTCAGAACAAGGGCCTTTCTGCATTGAGTTTGCATGCTCTCCCTGTGTGTGGGTTCTTTCACTGGGTTCTCTGTCTTCCCCCACAGTCCAAAAACATGCATTGGGGATTAGACAAATTGGACACTCTAAATTGCCCATACGTGAATGGTTGTCTGTCTCTCTGTGGTCTTGCAATGGACTGGCGACCTGTCCAGGGTGTACCTCGCCTCTTGCCCTCTGTCAGCTGGAGTTAGGCACCAGCACAACCCTCATGTGGAGGATAAAGTGATAGAAAATGAGTGAGTGAGTGAGTGAGTGAGCTTCTCACAATACAAAAATAGACATCTCAGATTGCCTTGGGTGTTTTCCACTTCTTGAGCAGAAGCTTCTCTCAGCTAGATTTCCCTCTGCAAACATTTATCCTGCAGTGTGTAACTTTTGATGATTTATTGTTATTGGTGATGTCATTATTCTGCCTCTGTTTGATCTTAGTGAACAGAAAAAATGTAAAATTATTTTACATGCTACCACCTTGATCTGAAAACAGACTCTGTCAAGCAATACTGTCAGACCTGAGTGAGGAAGCGCTTTTTTTTTGGTATGAAGTGTTTATCCCGTCAAACTGCTGAACAACCAGGTGTTTTGAGCAGTATCTTTCACTTCTGAAGCTGTTCATGGGCACTTCTTTGTATTTTCTGTCATATCCCAAACATTTGGCAGTTGTTTCACTTAATAGTGCAATGTTGCTTTTGCCTCCGTCTGTCTTGACTTGAAAAGAATCATTCTATTACAGTAATACAGAGAGAGAGAGAGAGAGGTGTGGAAATGATAGGCTTAATTAGCATTGTGTGAACTCGTTTGACGGTAATGTGCTCTGCTCAAATAGGTCACTCAAACGGATGCAGAAATGACCCGGAAGAAAGATAGACACAATATCTTCACACAAGTGAGTAATAGTTCCTTAAATAGTTTGGCTTTGATTAAGAAAAGTAAGTATGGAGATTTTTAAAGGTATGTTTTACAGTGATATGACTTGCCCACTGCAGAATCTCAATTCAAGCAAGAGCACAATGGGAATGCATCAAAAGGACTCTTTCAGCAGCCTTGGAGGACAGAACAGGGTGAGTACTATCTAACTAGAGCTATAATATTAATCAGCAACTAATAATGATTTTGTTTTAATAATTTTAATAATGCATGGCTCATTCTTTCATTTTTTATGTCAAGAGTTTCCACTTTTATGTCAAGAGCCATAACCTGCTAAATATAAATGCTTTAGATAAGTGAAAAACTCTTTGGCATTGTTTAAAAATTAAAAGAGCCAATCCAGCTTCTACATGCCCTGCTAAACTTACTGTCACTTAAATCCACAAGTGGGTCACAACATAGTATTTTGAACACCCACATACTGAGTGTTGGACTTTTTAATTACGGTATGTCGTAAATTCATTTACAGAAAGAGACAAAAAAAGAAGAGATTAACTGTTTTTATATTCTCATGATGTGTAGTTTCTATGAACATTAAACTGGACTTAATAATAATAATAATTATCCCCAAATGTTCCAAATAAAAATATAATCCATCAATAAATAAAGTGCATGTTAACGCAGAGTAAAAACAATTCCTTGCCATTCCAAATAAAGTGACTTTTGAATAAGGTCAAACAAGCTTTCAGGACTGAATAAAAAAGTGTGTTTCTGTTCTAAATTCTAGTATTCTACATGGAATACACATAGGGCCAACTCTTTCCAGGTCAGTAGTCCTATTTGGTGATGATGTCTTATTTCATCAGTGGGTAAAACATAAACATATTTGACTCATTATTAAAACAGTGCCAAGCCATTCCACATTTATTTACATAAACTATTTTACTCTCTCCGACAGCAGGGCGACTCACCACTATATCAGCGCTCATTCAGCCTGAAGTCACAACTGCACATTATAGATCACATTGACAAGGTAAGACAGTGTGTCTCCCATACAGTAAGTTTACACTAGAGTGCTGATGATCAAATTCAATACACTGTAGTGGGTGTAGAACACTGACAGGTGGACAAGCCACAATCATGTGCATATTGAACATGTGACTTCTTTACATGTCGACCTTTAGAAATGAGAGAACACACCAAAACAGACTCATAAATCTATATGAACTCAATTCCACAGAAACTGTCTATGATGGATGGAGACTACCCACAGTACCGACCCTATGAGTATGCCTATGAGGGAGAGGGCAGCAAGGGTCAGTCACTGGATAAACTGTCACTCAACAACCTGGGAGATGACTTGCAGTTTTTGAATGACTTGGGGCCAAAGTTCAAGACCTTGGGTAACATCTGTCACAATGCAGTTCAAGAAAAAAAAAGTACAACTGGAATGTGATTTTTATATAATGCATTATGCTCTTTCTATTCTCTGAATGTCATCATGATCTAACTTGGACAATGACATACGATTCGGGTTATGTTGTGTAGATAAAGTGAAGAGAAGTAAGCTAAATATAGTAACTCAGGCAAATACTCTTTAACACCTTCAGTGTTTCCCCTAGAATCATTTTCAGCAATGGTGCTGTTGTGCTGGAGTCCATGAGGATGTCATGATGACATTTAATTAAATGGCCTAAAAATCAGTGTAGATTATAAATTGTTGTCTTTTGCTCACTTGTGCAAGTTATGATGAGTGATATCATTATTGGCATATCGATGTTAAGGATTGTTTGTCATTTTAGACATTTTAATAATCTGGCAGCCTACCATAGCTGAACAAATGGAGGGGAAACCCTACAATTTTTGCTGTAGTTACTATATCATGACTCTCAAAAAAAATTTAGGACAGAAACTATCTACACATTAGCTACACTAATTATGGTGTTTATAATTTTCACAGTTAACAGAAACATTGAGTTTCTTTAATCTACATAGCAAGGAAACACAATATACAGATAAGATAAAAAATTGTATGTTGTTTTAATAAGCAACAAAAACACCAAAAACCCTTACTGGAGCTTAACAATTTCAAAATAATTGTGCAATATGCAGGACTTCTTTAACTAATTAGGCCATAATACTTGTAGACTCCCGGAGAACCAGGAGAGGCAAATGAGGACAAATTATTCTTGTCAGCTGTAAAATTATACAGAGAAGCAACCGACTAATGCTCTGAAAATGAAGCTACGTGAAAACCAAGCGGGAAAAAAAGTGTTTCATTTAGGAATTAATTGAATCACTAACCATTAAAGAAATAACAGTTGAACCAAACTCCCAATTTGTAGACAAAATCAGGAAGATCAAGACATTTTAATAATAAAAATCTACATGTCCTGGACAGAAAGGCAAAATAATGACTGCAGAGGAGCTGGAAAAAGGTTTGCCAGTAAATGCAGTAGCACATAGGAGGAGGAATGTATCCCACTTAGTTCCAAATAATGCTAGATAAAAGACAAAATCGAAAGCTTGGCACTATAGTCACATTCATAACATTAAAATATCTTCACCATGAGTGTGGCAGCTTAAAATATCTCAGTACCAGAAGTGTTTGGCAGAAAAGGGTGGGTAGAACTGCCTAGAACAAGAAGTATTTGTAAGCTGTGTAACTAATACTGAATGAGTGCCCAAACTGCCATGATCTAAATACACTGTATTGTCAGAAGTGAAAGGATTATAGCATTTAGTATGTGAGAGTAGAGGCTGGGTTGCTTGCTTGAACTTTTAACAAAACATTGCCTCATCATGCTCTATTGATTTTGAACGTTGACAGTGCCTGGGTGTGTTTTAAACTAAGTTATGTTTTGCACTGTTACCTGTAGATTGTTTCTAGCTCTGAAGGTTTTGTGAGGAGGAGTGTTATTTTGATGAGGTGTAAATCTTACAGAAGCTCACAATTCAATTTGATTCAGATTTTCTTGGGTTATGATTCAATAAAAAAAATCTTCGATTCAAAGTTATGGCCGACTCAAAATTATTTTTTCAATCAAAATTGATTCAGCCCGTACAGCTGCTAATTTGAGGGTCCACTCTGCTGCTGTGTGCTAAGAAAAGGGGTCTCTTTGTGAAATCAGAGTAAAGAGTTAGCAATATTGGGTAGCTTTTATATTTGGAAAAAGGCAATGTAAACACAAGCAAATCCATGAAAACATTTTACGTTTCTTTAAGCTAAACATGCACATACCGAGGCTCATATGAGAGTTTTAGGCTAGAAAATTATAATTTTTTTTGAGCACACAATGCTCTTCGACACAAGTTGATATATGAACTCTCTCTCTTTCATGCAAATATCTGCAGAGAAGAAACCACCATTGTGTGTGGCGAGTTTCACCATTTACTTCAGGATGTATGGATGGATGAGAACTGCTTCCAGCAATACTTTCACATGATGAGCAGTAAATTTTGACAATTTGCTAGCTCCTATTAAGGCCAGGAATTTCCAGAGTGATAACAATTATAGGCATTTTAGGAGCATCTGTGGGTCACATTCATGCAAATGCACAAAAATGCACTGTCGAATGATGCAACTGGAAAAATTCACGTTTGGTGTAGTGATGGGAACAACAGTTCTTGTAGGTGTACTGAATCTGAAAACTGAAACTGAAAAGTTTTGTTCACCAAATCGTTTTGTTCTTCCTGCATGACTGGAGCACAGACTACATGTGACTCACTCGCTGAACTGATTGTGATTCATCTCACTGTCGCCAGCTGTCGGCAATGCTGTCACTATATACAGCAGAGTCCACTGTTAAATGTTACGATTTTAGGAATTTCCTTAATTAATATTGAAGATTAGCACATTTATGGGGGGGTTTGGTTCTTTTAAAGTGATTTACAGTTTGGCAAGAATCATTCGGCATTGTTTCTGGATTTGCTGAGGCTGATTCTGACAGTTTAAGCTGCTGATTGACTCAGGGCGCACATATTAAGTTCAGTCAGTGCACCAGTACATACAGTACATAGCGAGGGCTGACTAACTGATGAACTTCGCGTACTGTTTCCTCGCAACGACTGAATCAGCTGAAGAACCAGTTCATGTACTGTTTCCTCGCAACGATCCAATCAGCTGATCAATCCGTTCATGTACTGTTTCCTCACACCAAACGAATCACCGGACGAATCCACTCACATACTGTTTCCTTGCAATGAACAAATCAGCTGATGAATCCATTCACGTACTGTTTCCTCGCAGTGAGAGGATCTTCAACCAACTATGAGCGGTGGCCAGATCAGAGTTCTGCACTGCAATTAAATCTTGTCGAATAACCACAGAAACGTTTGCCTTTGTTTGTTACGCTATGAACTTTTTAAATTATCTACTGACTTAAACATAAAATAACTTTACTACATCTATCGGTTTCTGAATTGCCTGAGTGAAGTTAAATTATTTAAGTAATGTTCACTGTCCTCTTATTACAGACCAGCCTTACATTTAAGGTCTGTGTTTACTGAGAAAGTTTTTTTAAAACCACGGGGAACTAGACTGTGTCTTTATGTTCTCGCTTTAAGTGTACTATAACATGTTACGCTGACTGCATTAGCTGGGACACACGGAGACTCCCTCACTGAGTGAGTGATTCGGTTGATATGTGTCTGACTCTGCAGTGAGTGACCGAATCACTTTCGCCCGTCCGCTGGCACTGGCCGCTGTCTCACTCGAGTCACAGCAGAGCTCAGCTGAACTGTGAGATGAGCGAATCTAAACGATTTGTTCTTTTGAACGAATCATTCGCGAACAAACCAAAACTAGTTTGGTGTATCAAGGCCCAACAGAAGTGAATCAACGTTATTATACAATTATTATCATAATCTTTTAATCAATTTAGAATCTTTGAAGATTTTAAATTGAATCTAATTTTGGTGCTTTTAACTGTAACCTAAGCAAGTTCTAAATATTGATATTTTTATTCTCTACCACTGGGATATTTCATAGTAAATAACATGTTTTTTTTTTTTTTTTTTATTTCTGCAGTGCCTCTTTGTAAATAGGTCTAATTGATTAAGGCCAGCAGATAATGTAAATAACAGTGAACAATTGTTAATGATGTATGGGAAGAAGGATGGACAGATTACTCATAAAAGAAAGGTTGGCAGCAGTTGTCTTTTTTTTTTTTTATCTATTTAGCAACTGTGTAGCAACAGAAACAGACCAAGTTAGCAACCCTATCTCTCACAGTGTTGAGACCATTTATATGATAATTTGTATGTTTCAATTTTGACCACTGTAATAACTGTAATAATAATTTATATTTATAATAATTCCACTTTGGTTGTATTATGTTGATCAGAAGTCAAGAAACGCAACTTTCCTAAGCGGCAGGGAAAATTTCGACTGGTCTAATCACATAATGTTCCAGCTCAGGCTCTCTAGTCAGTCAAATCATATTAATGAATTTAGCTCACACACTACAAGGCCTAAACAAAACAACCACTAAAGCACCATGACATGAAGAATTGGAGTAGATAAATAGCTTTCAGTTAAAGACTGGTGACAGTACCATGGAAAAGGTGTGGTGGGAAGGATATTTTTGTAGTTACTCATTATAAGCATATTTCAACATAATTGAAAATCAAGTGATCTGAAAGAGAACTAGACCTCTGCACGACCTATATGTTTTCAGATTTGGGGAAATCTGATGAGAGGTTTTGAATATGGCCGATACAAATAAAAACTGACTGAATTCATTCCATACAAATAAAAAAAAAACATTGTGTAATAATCCTACTGTCTCTGTAAAAAGCAAGTTAGTGAAGCAAAAATCCATCACTCTGTCAGCAGAAGCTGCAAAACTTGTTTTTTGATAGTCACACTATATGTAATACACAGAGATGCATGATATAATTAAGTTGTTAAACACAATGTACACACTTACCTGTACAGATGACAATTACTAAACTAGTTTTACCTAACATATCATGTGAGGTCTCCTGGTGTCCTGACCCCTCAAAGCACACATAGGCAGTGCTTTTTTGTCACATGCCATCCATACCCATTCACAATAACATACATCAGTCAAAGGTTTGGACGAACCTATAAATGAGAAGGTGTGTCCAAACTTTTGACTGGTAGTGTATATGCAAGCATTTACATGTTGCCAGCACAGTCACCATGTTACCAGCACAGTCACAATAATGTGTTAAATGCTCAAAGACTTATCAGTATGCAGACAAGAGGAGCTGGAAGTCAAACAAATTAAAAGACAACACACGCTATCTACTGATCCCCAGCCTAAATACATTCAGTAAATGAAAGGAGACAAAGGTGTCAATACAGAGAAACTCTGAATGAGCTGACTGTTTTATTGTACGAATAGTAAAAATTGGTTGGAAAATGTAGGAGGAGATAGAGCCCAAAAAAGGCTACGAAAGAATAAGAAAAAGAATAAATAATGAAGAAATGCTAGCTCAGAATTCCTGATTAATAATAAAGAAATCAGGAAAACAATAGTTGGAAATGCAACTAACAATACAAGCTAATGGGAAAAATGGCAACCTGCCACATTTACAGCATCTTCAAAGATATCATGATTGTTGATGTTTGAATCCTCACAAATGTGTATACAAGTTTAATTTATTTTTGTTGGTCAGATGAGTCATTTGATTACTATGTTAAATTGAAAAAAACATAACATACTTTAAAACTGTAAAGTTTAAAACAATAATTATTTCCACCCTGTATCAAGATGAGTGAACAGAGGTGTGTAAAATGGACTATTCAACAGCATAATAAAAAAATGCCATTGTAATGTAGTCAGGTGTGTTGGAACATAGTGTGATGATGAGTCAGGGTATCTTGTTCACATTGCTGTTTTTCCCAGTCAATACAGTTTTATTAAACTTACAATATGTTAACAAAAAATTCACTAGATTTGTTGTTGCAGTTTTTCATGTGTTTTTACATTTACTTTTGCACGTGTTTGTCATACAGAGTCTGGGCCCATAGAACAATAGGCTTTTTTCAGTTTTTGTGGTGAAAAAGTTCAACCGTGAACTTTAGAACGGTGGTTATCCACTGTGTAAATAAGGCTCTATGGTAACTACCTCAGCCACTGCTGTTTTTCCCAGTCAATACAGTTTTATTAAACTTACAATATGTTAACAAAAAATTGTCATACAGAGTCTGGGCCCATAGAACAATAGGCTTTTTTCAGTTTTTGTGGTGAAAAAGTTCAACCGTGAACTTTAGAACGGTGGTTATCCACTGTGTAAATAAGGCTCTATGGTAACTACCTCAGCCACTACCAGCTTGTCGAGCCAGTTTTGTGTTTTCGTGTTGTCCGCCTATCAGTGTGCATATATTTGTGAGTTTGTATGTAGGTACACAGGTCTGAAAAACAGAGCAATGTGAAGTATTTTCTTACTCACTCATTTTCTACCCCTTTATCCTCCACATGAGCGTCACGGGGGGGTGCACACCAGTCCATCGCAGGGCCACATAGAGACAGACAACCATCCACTCTCCCATTCACACACTTCACACACATTCATACACTGCACTAACCCTACAGGCAATTTAGAGTATTCAAGTGGCCTAATCCCCCAATTCTGCATGCTTTTGGGGAAAACCCACGCACACACAGGGAGAAAATGCAAACTCCATGCAGAGAGGCCCTTCTTCCGACCGGGTCTGTGTTCTGTAATCTACAAATTATTTTAACTTTTTATTTTACTTACATTAAACATGCCTTACAGATATGTACTGCGCAAAGTGACAAAAAAGATTCATCATACAGTATTTCATTTTTCTCAATTTTACAAATTACTCAGCATGAAACTACTGAATTATTATCATTTTTATCAATATCTACTTCCATCAAAATGCTAACTCCTTGTACATAAACATGATACTGTGTACAGGTTGACGAAAGTAACAAAGACTTGGATAACTTGGATATTTAAAACTAATGCATTTCAACTTAAAGGTCTTATTCTGTGAATAGTTGTAAAAAAAAAACAAAAAAACAAAGACGACAGGTGACTAAAGAAGTGAGAAAACCCCCAAAACAAAAAAAACAAAACAATATAATATAGCTAATGTAAAAAAAAAAAGAAAATAATCTTTTTCTTCATCATTTATTTCTTCTTCTTTACTTGGATGGAGTTACAAAATAGCCAAAATATTTAAAGTGACAACTGTTGGTTCTAATAGTATGATTTATTGCTGAAAATGGGTGCAATAGGCAGAATGTACTCGTTATTCAAAGTTATGATGCATGGTGCCCTCTGCTGTTTTATTTAGGTACTTGAAACATGGTGTTTTCCAGTTCAACGTATTGTCCCCACTGTTCTGAATGTCCAGAATTTTCAGCAAAATCATCCTTCTCATCTATATGCTCACTAATATCTTATATTTATTATATTATTTGTCTAAATGGGCTGAAAAAATTGATATGCATTTGTCAATCCTAATGTTGACATGGCACATCCAAATGTTAGATTTATTAAAGTGATAGCTCACATAGGAGAATATGTTCAAAATAATAAAAGATTTTAACGTTTGCCATTAAACAGCCTTTTTCAGGCTAGAAAGTGAAGTTTGTAGACCAGTCCTGTGCACCAAAGTCCATAGAGTAAATCAGAAATTTTACATGACACAACAGAGGATTTGTTAATCCATTCCTGTCTCCATCATGACATTCAAATGTGTTATCTTATGACTTCAGTGTTTGAGACCACATGTTCAAATTTACCTCTGTGACACACTTAGCACACCAGGAAGCAGTAGACCAGCAGCTCCTGTGTCTCCATGAGCTAAAAATGTGGGATTTCTATATGGACTATAATGTAGAGGAGTGATTTATTTATAAACTTAAGTCTCTGGCTTAAAAGTCCAACTGTGAGATAAAATGATGATCATCCTCTTAAAATATTGTAGGCAGGAGTGCATTTTATGAGGCCAGTCTTTGGTTAAGTTGCCACAAAAGGTTTTCAGTTTTGTCCCTGTTGGCAGCCATGATATCAGTGAGAGAGTGTGTCTGGGTCTCAGTAAGTTTCATTAAAATGGGGCATTAATTTCTCTGGCAAAGTCAGTGTTGATAATGTGTCAATACCTTACACACACTTCCAAAAAAAACAAAAAACCTAACCTACCCCTTCTTAGCAAAATGTGTAAAGTTATTAAAAAAAAATGCTCAATTTTGTCATGTTTAGCTATTTATTAAGCAATAAATACATTTGAATACATTCTATAGAAATTACAGAGACAATTTTACAACTATCTGATTGGTTTTCCTTCCCTACCACCTTGTGGTTGATGGTATCCATCATACAGCTCTCTGAGGTGAAGGATGAGCTCCTCTGTGTTGTGTCCTGTGAGAGCTGACACAGGAATGACCCGTTCCATGACACGGCTCCTTAGAGTCTCTAGGTTCTCGCTGGCATCAGGTAAGTCCATTTTGTTGGCTATAATGGCCCGAGGCCGTTGGGACAGGCCCGGCTCATACCGGTCTAGTTCATAACGCAAGTTCTCCAGCTGAGTCCAAGGCTCTGGAGTCGACAGGTCCAGAACAAAAAGGAGGAACCTACAGCGCTCTATGTGTCGCAGGAAAGAGATGCCCAAGCCTCGGTTTAGATGAGCTCCTTGAACGATGCCTGGGATATCAGCAACTACAAAAGGAAGGTAGGAATAAAATTAGCACCTGTGAGTTTTTTTTTGTTTTCATCTTTCTTTCTATAATGTCCAAATCAAAACCTTATAGAACTGAAATTCACCAAAACTTCCTACTTCATTAGTTTCTTTTTTCTATTTTGTTTTATTTTCCTTGGAATAATGACCTTGCTTGTTATGCTTGGTTTTGTTTTGTTCATGTCTTACTCCCGCTAGGTCACATTGTCTGTATATGCTCCGTCTTTGTGTGTGAAATGTGTAAGAAAGAGTAAACGTGGAACATGCATGTTATTTTTAAACAATAAAAGCTGCAAAAGAAGATACTAATAAGTGTTCTCTGTTGTAAAAACAATAAAAAGTAAAGGTAAATAAAGTGTAGTAAAATGGAAAATAATAAACATGCTAATTAAAATCAGATACCTGCAACTTGCTCATGATCCCTGTAACTGACAATTCCTACATGTGGGTTAAGTGTTGTGAAAGGATAAGCAGCCACAGCAGGCCTGGCATTGGAGATGGCTCTCAACAAAGAGGATTTCCCAGCATTAGGAAACCCCACCTGATAAGATATTAATTTAAAATAAAAATCCCTTATTTTGAAATTTTTCTTAATAAATATAGGAATGATTTTTAATTATTATTATTTAAAAAGCATTTCTCACCAGTCCAGCATGTGCCATGGTGCGTAGCTCCAAGTGAAGGACCTTCTCCTCGCCTGGCATTCCTGCAGTTGTGGTCAATGGGGCACGGTTCTCGTTGGACAAAAAAAATCGATTCCCCTTCCCTCCGGCTCCTCCAAATGCAGCTAAATACTCTTGCCCATGTTTAGAAAGGTCGACTATAGTTTTGCCCTGCTCCTTCACCACAGTACCTAACGGTACCTTTTAAAATATCACACAGGTAAAGTTAGGCAGGAGGCTGAACAAGCATGGTAGAAACCTATTTATGAATGTCATTTACAGTCCAATGCACAGACTCACAAACACATAGGTGGTGCCACCGTTCCGACCGTAACAGTTCTTGCTGCCACCCGATTGCCCATCCTCTCCCTTGTAAACTGGAACTACTTGTGCCAATGATTTGACAAATTGATCAGCTAAAAGGCACATGAACAATAAATAAGTTTATGGAAATGGATTTTTATATACTGCTCCATTTTAAAGAAATTCTTAGTGAAGGAAATGTCCAAATATAAATTCCTCTTGACAAAACTGATATATGTTTTATCCAGATTAATATCCATGAATTTCATTTAATAATGAATAGTGTGTAAAGGCATATTTGAAAAAAAGTGTAGTGTGCACATGGCATATAATGTTAGTACACATCTCTTTACACAGATGAAGACCCAACTTACCTTTAATAATGATGCTTCCTCCATCACCTCCATTCCCTCCATCCGGTCCTCCCCATTCTTTTCGGGGTTCGCTGTGAAAGCAGCAGGCTCCTTTACCACCTGACCCAGCCACTAGCTTCACACGGCGATGGTCTACAAAGTGACGAGTCTATGGGACACACATCAAGGAATAATTAGACCAGGGTTGCAACTAACGGTTATTTTCATGATTAATTAACCTGTTGATTAGTTTGGCTTGATTGTATATCGGCATATCGGATACCAATAACCATAAACCCAATATTATTCTGACTGCTTGTTTTGATGCATCATGATAACATCCTGGACATTGACAATTGAATCACTGACATTATAATTAGAATCAAATCAAACTGTAAAAGCAGTGAAGATGCCCAATCTAATTATTGACTTTTCTAATACAATATTTATACTGCTTATTCTAAACAAAAACAGTGGACTCTCTCAAACACAAGTCTGCCTGATGTCAAACTGTCTGAATGTGGAACAGAACTAAATATTGGCTGCAACTGCTGTTTAATGTAATTCAGATGATTTTCTGTAATACTTATTCACAAATGTATATGAACTGTTTTAGTATGGTAACAAAAACAAACTGATAAGTTCAGAACATACCAGTTTTTTCTCTGACATCTCACTCTTCTTCTGGTTTCCTCGGGCTTTGGCGCACTGTGTGCATGAGGTGCAGACATTTCTAACACCAGCGGTTTCTTCTAGAGGAGAACTACCATACAACAAGCTCAGTCCGTGTCCTCGAAACCGTTGTCCTAGCATGAATCCTGACAATAATTTCGGTGAAAGCAAGCGAGGGAGTTTAACCCTCGACAAAGTCGCCGACATGACTGTGAAGTATCTTGTTAGCTAGCTAACCTCTGCTTAACCGTGTCACCTCCATTGGTGAACGGAGAAAAAAAAACTAAAAGTTTTTATCAGTTTGGACATTAGTTTCTATAAAAGGCTTGTAGAAAAGTCAAATAACTTGCCCTAGACACGTTTGACTCGGCGGCTCAAACGTGACGGCTACGGAATCCGCGAAGGATCATTCTTCTTCTTCTTCTTCTTCTAATTCCGCTCTGCACGCTGAGAAGCGCAACGCTGCCCACTACAGATAGGAGTATTACTTTTATTCTACACTGAATGGACGTCAACTCATCCTTTACCGTTTTGCGGCGGTTGACAGTCTACTGTATATGAGTGTGGGAAGAGATGTAACCTCTTAAAAAGTATAAACTAAAATAAAATCTACTGAGCACCAGATAGTTTTGATGAGCCCAGTTTCTGTTTTAAAAAATGATAATTGTAAACTTGTTTCAATGACTGGAAGCCTTTTGTGCTGAAGTGAGGCAACAAGAAAAAAAAAGTAATCGTAGTCGGCCTGTTAAAAATGTGTAAAAATGTTTTTCATAGAAATTGTCTGACTGAAATGCTACTAACACATGTCCCACATTCTAATAACTACTTTAATAATGTAAGTGCTGATAATAATATTACTATGCTCATGTTGACTGACTTCAGCCATGTAATAAATAGACAAATGCAGACATACAAAAGGTGGATGTCAGATTATTTTTATATAACAAACAGTAACAAAAGACAGCAGAAAAGACCGGGCAATGCAGTCTTACAGTAGAGAAGTACAGCAGATAACATTCATATTTGGATTAAACACACCAAACTATACTTTCTCCCACTCACTGCATCTCTTTCGCTCTCTCCAGTATACAGCAGACATACACACATATAAACAAGGCATACACTCCACATCAGTGATAACACACTACAGAGAACTGGGATAGACTTGCCATATACGTTTCAGGTCACAGTAAAAATGAAACACTGACAGAGATTCAGTAGTAGTATAGAGACGCCTGTGATTGTCACTGTTGAGTGGTATATAGTTATTTAGCTGTTTGACAGCCAGTTATCTCTCATTCGCCTTTGTCCTTGGAAAAAAGACTGCAACTGTTGTGTAAATTTACCCCTCTGAGGTACGTTGAGTTATGACAGGATACACCGCAAAGCTGAGCCCTCACAGTCACACTGATAAACTTGATCAGAGCCTCGGACACAGTGAAAGTGAGCAGATGTGTCTGACCTCTTATAAATAAAAATAATCAATTATCAAGCAACATTATACTGTATGTCCCCTTCACAATCCCACAAAAAATATAGATGATAGAAAGGTGGGTGGGTAGGAAGAATAGATAAACTGGTAAGATAAATAGGTAGCAGTTGTCAAATAAGGTAGGGGTGTAATAAGGTATTTAATTAAGAAGGTGATAGATAGATAGATAGATAGATAGATAGATAGATAGATAGATAGATAGATAGATAGATAGATAGATAGATAGATAGATAGATAGATAGATGTGAAACAAATGAAGGTGTAAAATAAGTGTGCAATAACTAACCTTTTACACAAATAGTCAGTTTTTTTTCAAAATTATTTCCTTCATCTAATTCAGACACAGTTAAAGTTTTCACTGACAATAATCTGAATTACTATTATATGTTTATAAGTCGCATAAATGGGTAAAATAAATGTCTTGAGTGCATGTCAGTTGAATCCCACAACATAACATTAAAAAACACAAGACAACCACAGTCGCTGCCATCATTATATGTCAAGAAGCTACAAAAGGTAAGATAAGAGTTCAGCAGAACCAACTGAGTGTATTGCACTTATTAAAGGAGAGGTGTGGGACATGTAACGACTCTTTTCCAGGTTGCTTTGGCTTTTTGAGGATCATTTGTTAAAAAGAAACTGTATTGCACAACAATACAACATATCAAACAAAACAAACACTGTCACTGCAAAATAAAGTGCAGACAAAGTGGCAATGTAAAAATTCTTACTGAATGGCATCAGAGTAGTGTGACAGCTCCTAAATCTGCACAGCTATATTGTGTGTCTGCACAGAGAACCAGAGAAATGTCACTGAAGTGTCAAAAGTACAATCACAATGCATGATTATCATGGACAATGAATTACACGCTTGAGTCTTGCTCAGTCACCTATCAGCTGTGTATATAGAGAGTGAAAACACAGAATGTATGTTTACACGGCGGCACATTACACTTTGACTAACACAGACAAACCAACCGGATCGAGTCAGATTTAAGGACCAATGTCTTCATCTTCACAGAACAAATTTCTGTAGTTGTGACATGTGACCACTAAGAATCAAAGCCAAATTTTCCTTCAAGGCCATTTTTTCCTTTTTATAGTCACAGGGTCACAAAAACAAAAAAAGATCTGTAAAAAATAAAATTAAAGCAGAAAAGTGAAAACAGAAAGCCAAAGACAATAGTGGTAATTGATCAGTATGGAAGAATTACATTAACTGCCTTGTTTGTACAAGCTACCTGATATTTTGTTGGTAACCAGTCACGATTCACATCTCAATCGACCTGTTATAGTGAGCAAAACAGATAAAAGTCCAGTTGGACAACTTTTGACAAATCCTGCAAAAATGATGACTGATAAATAAAATGATAATAAATCTGATGCAGCCAGATCTTCTAATCCACAGGATAGCTGAGCTCAGCACCAGGAGGAAAACAATGTTGTACTTTATTGCTGATAATTTCCATACTGACCCTGCAATATAAAACAATCAGAGGTTGGATTTGATTTCATACATTTTTCTGTGTACTACATGCATCACTTCCCCAAATGTTTTATGACAAAATTGTACAAGGAAACAAGAAACAAAAGCTCATCAAGTAGCTTCCTCCACCATTATCCTGCTCTAATCTCCCTCTTCTACAAGCATATATCAAGAGATATCAAGTAGTGAAGCCCGGCAAGTGAAACAAGTGTGAACTGTTTACTATAGAGCACATTAATCTGTTAATTAAAATATCGATATTTGCCCGATTTTGCCTGTATCGATTATTGTATTGCACAAGGAAGTACAACGATATATCACCAAATCGATATTTTGACCTACCCCTAGGTTTCAGTCATACTCCAACCTTTTTACAGGTGTCTTGCTACTAGCAGTATGTTGACATAAAACAAATGTAGTGTAAACTTTACTGAGAAACACAGAGGGAGTCATGTGGAATAGATAGGCCTAATAAGCATTGTGGACTTGTTGGACAATGATTTGAATGTAACAGATATTTGTTTACATTTAAATGTAACACACTTTGTTTTTAAAGCTTGACTGGTTTTATAAATTTAAATATATTGAGGTCATGTACCTGTTCATAGGCATAAGGCCTCTGCGTCTGTGCACCAGGGCCTCCCTGGGATGAGCGGTAGGAACCATACTGTTGGCTTTGACCCTGCTGATACTGAGGATACTGAGAGGATCCGCCCTGGCCAGGTCCTGTGGAGGGAAAGTTACACTTAACAGGTTTGCTCATTGTGTTTTTTGTTTATGTTTCTGTGAATGCACAAAATATAAAGCTATTTATGGCTCTGACCATATCCCTGCGGCTGTCCTGGGTAGCCTTGTTGAGAGGGGTACTGCTGTTGGCCAAAGGGCGGCTGCTGCTGACCAGAACTCTGCTGATACTGGGCTTGCTGTTGACTGTATTGAGAGTTTCCTGGAGAAATACAGTACATATGCCGCCTCTTAGGTGTGTGAATTATAGAGTCTCCTCAGAACAGGTATTAACATCCACCCTGAAGTATTAACAGCACCACCTTCAGGTCTGAATGCACCAAAGCTGTCCTGAATGCGTCCTCATTTTCGATCACAAAAATCACATTCTATGGTGGGATGAATGCAATCCATTCTCAAGATGCATTAGAGCTCGCCTCCACATTTGACATCCTCTGACCTGCTACACATTCACAGTGAACAGAAGCACTCACATTTTAATTCTATTTTATTTGTAGCCATCACCACAATGTTAACCCTGACCAACATGTGATTTCATTTTTTTAATGGTTAAAATTACAGCAGTATGAGAAGCTCACTCAGCTCACATTTTAATGCCAGGTGTGAACAGATGTTTACTATGAATGATAATACCAGGTCTGAGTGGAGGAATATTTTTAGATTTAAAGATTTGGACAACATTTCAGGACAATAGAAATAATTATAATAAAAAAAACTTTGATATTATGAAATTGACAACTATTACCTCCTTCATAGTAATGCTGTGAGGATTCATCAAAGGACCTATCGTAGCCTTGCTCACCATATGAAGACTGTTGATAAGAGTACTCTCCGTGACCTGCAGAGGAACATGATTCAACACATGCAAAAACTCTTGTGCAAAGGTGACACCCACTAACACAGAGGATAAATCAATAATAAGAGTCTGAAGCTTCTCACTTCAACATAATGTAAAAAAAAAAACTCTTGAAAAAACAAACTCCTACAGCACACTCTCTGAAATCTGAAATTTCGGCACACCAAAGGGGACAGTATGGACACAGACACAGTGGGAGGATACATAATCAAGACCAGTGTTAGCCTTTGTCTTTTTTCAATCCTTTCATCTCCCACAAAAAGGAAAAAAGACAATGACTGTGTGGAGAAAGCTGAAGCTTCAGCACTGTTTGAATATGGCTTAGGCCTGTGGGATTTTGATAAAAGGAAATGGCATGAGCTGTGGGGATTTGTGTGTTTGAGAGCTGCGTGTACAACGTTTATGGATGTGCACGATTACCATCAGGGTAATACTGCTGGTTTATGGGCTCGCTGGAGCTCTGAGTGTGTCCATACTGCTCGCCGTAGAACTCGTCTTGTCCCATGTACTGCTGTGCAGATCCTGCAAGACAGGCGACACCACGGTAAGTTAAAGAGCTGGAGACTAACAGGTTGCGCCAGGTCACTTGCAGCCAGGATTTAGGCAGCCTGAAGTGTGAGTATTTACAGTGTGTTCAATAAGAATAATAATGAAAGACAAAACGATTGTTACACACAACATGACTGACAACCTTCTTGGAAGTTATCTTTGGAGCAAATAGGGAAATAAACAATACGATATGTTGTTGTAATTGTAAGTCCAATTTTACTGTTGATGACAATTTGGAATCATAATAGGAAAGCTACTGTTCAGATTTTTTTTTGATGTGTGGTTTTATGAGAGGTTGATACATTAGCAACACTGATTTTGCTGCGTGTACCACCCCCATGTGCCTTCATGCATACTAGTCAAACACTCACTGTTGTTGATAACATGATTTTAGCCACTTGACAAAAGGATCACTTAATAAAACACCTGCAAAACTCTATTATATCTTAAGAATACATTTGCCACTTAATGTCACCTTTAGAAAGCCTCTTTCAGCTGTTAAAAAAGGTTGTGAACTGCTCTCTTTCTCTGTCCCCTCACCAAAGTCCAAAGTGAAATGAAATGACTGCACACAGGAGCTGTAATCGGCTGCCTGCATTAATGAGTTCAGATGTGTTACCTTGTGACTTTGTTGCTTAAAAATCCTTCGCAGAAAAAATATTCTGGAGCTAGTGTAGAAGTCTAGCTCGCATATTTTTAGTTAAGCCTTTTGATAAGTTGCTAAAATTAGTTTTTCCTTGTGTCCCCACTGGCAGTCATGTTTTTAGTGAGTGAGTCATCTTTTCACTTCTGCTCTTTAGGCACAAAGCAGTAAGCTATATGTAAGACACTGACTGTTTTAGTACCTTACAGTAAACTGTAGAAGATGTAATTTAGAGGAGAAAATTATTACAGAAAGCCAGTTATCAGGGAGAATCTGGTCTCTGCTTGGTGGTGGTGGTGGTGTGCAGAAACTCCAGATTCCAGTCCCTTCCTTTCAGTTTTATCTGACAAACTCAAACACAGCAGAACAAAAACTCTCAGGAAGATGCATCAAAGAAACTTTCACCATCTAACCTTCTTTTCAAACCACAAAGGACCTAGAAATTAGCAAGTACAGAGATGTGCTTAAAAAAACATCTTCATTCCTACAGTAATTGGAAAAAAATCTCATGGTAACATATCTGATATGTCCCACTTATGACCAAGGACCTACAGTTGACTGAGGAGCCATAGCAACAGCCCCAACAACCAATCATGGATGAGGCTTGACAAGAAACCTAGTCTACCTATTGAAAAAAAAAAACTGTAAGAGCTCTATTTGGAAATACATCACCCGGTCATGCAGGGATAACAGTGTCTGAGGTTGAATGAGGACTTACAACTAGAGTCTGTTACCCTGGAAACAATATCCCATTCCTTTCATATATCAGAATTACTATGTGCCTTGTCTTCAAAAGTAATAACAGGACACTGATGCAGCTATTATTAGGCACATGCTGACGCAGCACAAGTCAAGTGACTTACAGAGACAGGAACCTAATGTGATGAGAGTGATACATCTTCAGTCTGCTTCTTAAAGCTGCAGAAGGGCAACTGGGATGAATTACTCTGCAGACATTTAATATCATGCTCACTTTATGATGCTTGATTTATAACATGATGCAGTGAAAATAATCATCAAGGGCCCATCAACAGCAAAGCTTGCAGGTCTGACAAACCAAAAACTGAGGAACCTGCCTTGTTTGGAAACCAGTTAATGGGCTAAGCAATTTTATTCTGTATAATATTAGGAAAACATGTAATATGAGATAATGCTGGTGAATATTGCACTGACAAAAGTGATTTCCCATAAATAAACAAATACTTAGGTATACAGCGTTACAGCTGCAGTTTTGGTAATATTTGCTGTAATATAATGCTGCGTCTATCTGAAACAGGGTCTGTCAGTCAATACTATCAGCCCTGACTGAGTGAGTCTTTGTGTACAGGGACAACTGCTGAACACTTTTTGGGAGAAAATGATTTAAAAATAACAACACACACACAAAGAACAACAACAAAAAACAATTACCTTCCATTATGTTATTGTGTCAACTAGCACACGATAAAAGCTACCTTTATTGCAGTTCAAGCAATCTTTGAGATAAGTTCAGTATATATCTTTTTCACTACATACTGTATACTGCACAAGTTGATATTGTGATGATGATAAATTTGAGATACATTTTGCAGCCGTACCACAAAGACAGACTTACTGAGCCCACTGCCTAACCAAATTTGCCTGGACCACCTACCTTGCTGTGAAGGGCGATAAGATCCAATGGGCCTCTGAGACATCAGATTGTTTCCTTGACTGCCCTGTCCCATCATGCCCATGGCCTGCTGTCCCTGATAGTGCTGGCCCCCAGCCTGAGCTGAGGAGTAATGTGGAGGGGCAGATTGTTGGTGCATCATGGAGACTGGGAAGGAGGTGGGATTATGGATAAATCTCATACGTTAATATACAAAGACAAACTTTAGTGTTAGCAAAGTACAAGATACACAACATTCAGAGAAATGAGGCTGGCAGACGTGCATTATTTTACTGAAAAATGAGCAAATGTAGGAGAAAGTTCATGGAAATATGAGTATAGAGCTTCAGACATCAGGTTACTCAGTTTGTTTACATCACCATGGTGGCAGGAAAAACATCAGCAGGAATGAATGATTGAATGATGCCGGTAATTGTTTCAACCCAGGGAGATTGAGTAATATATAACAGAACCTGACAGATTAAATGTATCTGACCCTTATTATTGTGCTTTTATTGTATTGATACATCTGGAGAGGATATATTCCAGACTTGCTTTATTCCAACATCTTCAGTTTTCTGATTAACTTTCCCTTGTCTTAACATCACAATAATAGAAGGTAAAATAAACAAAATCTTGAAATTAGTTAGCGACTGATTCTGATATACTGTAAAGTGATCACGACACAAGCAGGACTTGTCCCCTGTGGGTTTCCATCACTCCATCTTCTGTCGCTCACTTTAACCACGTTTTATGGCAGCGTTCGACCGCTACCATCTCTCAGGATCTTTGATGATAGCGTAAAATGCTTTCCCTTTGTTGGTTCTTGACTGTTTTGGTATCCTGGGGCACAACAGCTATCCAAAATTTCCACTTTTTATGAATACTCTATATGTTGCCTGGAGCTCTATCAAGAGAAAAAGCAGTCAGGAGTCTCTTAAACAAGGAATTTTTTGATGAAATGCTTCAAGATGCTGCTCTAAACTAAAAATGCTGCAAAACCAGCCAGAGGTTACTGCATAAACAGAGGTGCAGAAAATATACACAGACATCCAGGGGGAGGAGGCTGCATGTCAGGGTCAGGGAGAGAGAACAGGGTAAGTAAAGCCTGGAGCAAAAGGAGAGAAGGAGGAAGGGAGGGAGGGAGGAGGAAGGATCTCGCATGATGAACTGAATGTGTCTGGGATTTTTTCATGGTTACACTGTGACTAAATTGGCTTTTACACATCAGTGAATGTTCAATACATGTGAGAAAACCGTTTCTGAGCAAAATCAAGTTCGTCAAGAAATATGTCAGAATGACTTGGTTTCTACCTTGCCCTGAACACTTGATCTGCATTCATCTCATTAATAACTTCCCCTCACATTTACTCTACACTTTGCACAAATGTATATGATAAATAATAAATTATGCATGTTGCATCTAAAAACTGTAGTGCCGAGCTTTAGGTAAGATAAGATATACATTTGCACTAGTAAAGCAGGCAATCAGGTTGGAGTGTTTCCGAAAACACAAAGGAGGATAAATGTTAACTGAACTAAGTGCATGAACTAAGTGAAAAGCATTGCCATTCTCAAACCTGTTGCAGCCGTCTCACTTTATTAACACTTTGCTGCTCTTTTGCTTCCTCTTTGCCTCCGTCAGTTGTGACATAAAACTAATCACTTTCTGTGCAAAGTGCAAGAATGTTGTTGATTGACACAAGATTAAACACTGCTTGAAATACAGAGAGAGTCGTAGAGCTGATAGGCTTAATATGCATTTTATAGTTATTTGGCAAAGGCTTAAATATAACATACATTTTGTTTTATATAAACACTACAGCTTTAACAGTATCGTTTATGTTTGCATTCGCTTCTAGTTCAATTCTGAATACTAAGGTCTTCTTCATCTGGCTCACCTTGGTTGGACTGCATGTTGAGGTTGCTGCGGGAGGAGGAGGAAGAAGAGGAGGATGTAGAGGAAGAGCCATAGCCAGGACCAGGGCCCTGGATCATGCTGCCCTGGGAGGAAGGAGCAGCATGGCTGTAGCCGGAGGCAGAGGCTGAACTAGAGTAGCTGCTGAGGGATGTCGAGGGAATAGAAGACTGCACCTGACCAGACTGCTGCTGCTGCTGCTGCTGCTGCTGCTGTATGGGGGCATGGCTGGGGCCTGACGACACACACGCACAGTCAGAGCATCCAGCACTCATTCTGATGTGCTACCGTGTCATATTAAATCATGGACCCACATTCAGTTCATCTTTACTGGAAGATGGCTTGACATACAAAAATGCAATGATGTTTAAACAAAGGGAATGAAAAAGTGAAGAAATCAAAAGTTGCTAAATCTGCAAACAAACCTGAGTGACTGGACTGTGAGCTGAACTTAAGACCACAGATTAGGGATGTCCCAATCAGCTTATGTGGCCCTGATCCAATCATTTTACAACTAAATATCTGCCAGTACAGAGTCTCGATCCAATTAGGTTCAGATAACAGAGGTTTCTTTTGAACTAGTGCAGTACCCACTCAACATGTGCCTGCTTTTTTACCTACATCTCTTGAACTTCTTATCCAAATAACATTTAGGTCAGCACTGAACACACTAGCAACCTTAGTGAGTCGCCTGCCAAGTTTGAAGCCTTCCAAGTTTTGTGATTAGCAGACAAGAAGACAGATACACATTTCTTGCATTTACAGATAAATGGCTCCTGTCAGTAAAATAAAAATATTCCTGATTTAAGATTAAGAGAAAGAAGCACCGACTCCCCTGTCATCTGTTAGTACTGCTGCTGCTGCAGGTAGTTCTGGTAGAGAGAGTTTTAACATTGTATTAAAACATGATCAATTATATCAAAGCTCAAAGCCCTGCTACAGCCTATAGTAGCCAACTGCCTGCGTTTGTGGAAATCCCTACAGGTGGCATACACAATCGTGATGAAGTAATATGAGTGACTGCCGATCCCTGATTAAATGCCCAGATAATCTCAGACTCAATTCTTCAATTCTGGATGAGGACATCCCTACTGCAGATAGGGAACACAAGACAGGGTATGGTAGCCGTAGAAGTGCAGCAAAGTCATGATCAGACAAGCATGCAGGGCAGTAGACAGAGAACAACTTAGAGCTTTGCATAACAAGTCTGAGTGAAAATAATGTTCACGTGGAGCAGCACCCCCCCCCCCCCCCCAAAAAAGCCCCCCCCCCCCCCCCCAAAACAAACAAAAAACAAACAAACAAACAAAATAAAACCAAAAACAAAGTACATTTGCGTTGAACTCACTGTTGCTCATCTGACTCTGCATCATGGATGCAGGGGGCAGAAGTGTTGCCATGGTGTCATTGAGGTTGCTTGGAGCATGTCCTCCATTTGGACCCATCCCTCCAGGACCCATGGACATATTGGAAGTGGGAGGCTGAAGTTTGAGACACATGTTGTCAAACTGTAGTGGCAGTCATAACTACACCATATCGCCTATGCATCAAAATGACTGATGACTGATTTTTATTGTCCACCACAAAATGGCTTACAAATAGGGCTGAACAATTAACCATTTTCATATAAAATGGCAGTTTTAAGAATATATATTGCTTAGTCTGTCTGTAACTTAAATGTGCTGCCGTCTGTCTTATCTTCAATGTCGGTGAGACTTTCCTAGTTAAATAAAGTTTATAAATAAAACACGGCAGATCTGATTTGATGTAAGACATCTGCCTTACATCAAAAAGACCTCAGTTTGTGACCCAGTACGAACAAGGGCCTTTCTGCATGGATTTAACATGTTCTCCCTATGTACATGTGGGTTTTCTTCATGTTCATGCAGAGGTTATTTGGATGCTCGAATATAAAAATTTATAATATAAAAATTTTCATTATACCATTGATAATCAATATTCAGAGTGTCATTTAGTAGTGTTTCATCACTTTGCAAATCTTTAATGAAGTAAATATTGAACTTAAGCTTGACTTATACCAGACAAATCTAATCACAATTACCATATACTATATACCAGAAAATTTCCCCAAAGTCTTTAAGCCCTAACTGTAACTAGTCACAGTGATAGCCATATTATAGATTAAACTTAAACAGCCAATTCATTCTATCATCTGTCTCTTCTGCTCACTTTATAATGCGTTTACATTTGTGGCACCAAAACTTGCTTCCTTAAGAAAAAAGCATCACTGATGGAATTTATTAAAAAATAAGCTGAAAGGAGGCCAATAGGTATTACATTACATCAGCCCACAGCAACAACAAATTTGTGAGAACCACCTTACATTTTAATACTGGTTGTACAGGAAACCAGAATGACACCAAATTTTGTAGAAATGCCTTTGGGGAAATGATGACAGAATAGTTGGATGGCAAAAGCATATGTGATGTCAAATCTAGATCTCTGTGAAACCTCATGAAGGACTCACCGCAGGTAGTAGTGACTGCATGTTCTGATTTGAATCTGCTATTGTGGCCAAGTAAACGAGATTTCTGTGCAGGATCTGCTGATACCTGTCAAAAAAGGGAAGGGCATGAAATGCAGCTTTACGTGATAGTGTTTGTGATGATATGACATTTGCAAGGAAGAAAATCACAGCACTTACTGTGTGCATTCAGATGTCTTCCCTTTACTTTGGTAATCCATTATACACTGTATCAAATGATGATTTTCGTCCAACATCTTTGGAAGACAATAAAACAACTTCAGTTCAAGGTATAAAGTCACAGTGCTCGGAACATAATGTTCTTTTTTAAGACAGTCGCGTTGCCCTGGATTCTCAGAAACTTCAACCAGCCTGGAGCAATTTCTGGGTCAGTTTCATCTCCTTTTTTCATGATGGAGTCAAATAAAGAAGTAGTATTGTCACAGTTTTTACCAAGCAGTGGTGCCTTTTTCACGTTTCACTAAAGGTCAGTACAAACAGCAGGAGATGGTTGCCCTGTGTTTTTCAGTATCTATCCACACTTTTCTATTATGCCTTTCAACACCAACAATCCTTTTTTGTTTAAATAAATACTCAGGAAAATGGGACGCTGTTTGCACCTTTAACAGTTGATCTGGGGAGCAAAGGTGTTTAAAATGAAATACTGTGAAAAGAAAATGCTTTAAAACCCGGGTTTTTTTTTAAATCATCAGATAAAAGCAGCATCTGTAGCACGCGCGGAGCCATCACCACCACCACCACCATCATCATCATCATCATCCATGAGTGCCGAGGATTCGCCTGCATCACCGTCATGGCTTTGTTTGCTTCACACCTTCGACTGACTGTAACGTTACAGTACCATTTCTTCTGACATTCACCACCAGGCTACTTTCATTGCACTGAAGCAGTGAACGCACCACTCACTCCCATCCAGACATCATCTTACAATAACAAACATATCCACCTGTATATAGAAGAAAATCTTTTCAATGTTTTACCTTTTGGATTGTTTGCTGCGTCACCTCCCCTTTACTCCTGGGGCGCACCGACGAAAATGCCACAGACATTTTGTCATATGTGAAATAAAAGCGCCTCTTTTATTCTAATATTTATTATCCGGAGCGCTGCCCTCTATTTGGTTACACCGTTTCTCCATTACTGGGAAACGGGGGTATTTTTAAAATGTATTTCTCTGTGGCCAATGAATTAAATAGAAAAAATGCATTTATTTGAACGTACATAAACATAACGCTAGTCTAACAGTGTTAGTTAACGTCTGTGTGAAAATTAGGCATGTATTTTAAAACACTATTTGACAGGGGAAAATCCCTCTCCCTCTTTCTTTGGTACAGCCCAGACAGTGAGTAACCTACCACTTTCCTGCACTGTAGTCTGGGTTTTCCTTTTGATTCATGAAAGCCAATCAGCTCACATTGTGCGCGCTGCTTAGTGCGCTAAATCTCCGAGGAGTAATTGAGCAGAGTATTTTTTCGCACCTGCAAAAACATACGATTGTCACATTTTAATAACACGGTCTCATATTTGTTAATATGCATTCTACATTTACCGAGCATCAGATCAAGTGAAATGAATGACCATCTAAGAGGTTTGATGTATACTGGACAATATTATTTTCAATGTTAATTTCACACCCATATAATAATTTGATTTTTTTTTTTTTTTTTTTTTAAATGGCAGTTAAAAACAGAATGCACCAGGATACAGTCCAACCAACCAGGTAATGTTGTAGCAGATCATGAATAAATAAACCTCCCAGTCCATGGGATATGTATTAAAATATTACAGGATGGGTTTATTGACACAAATTGAATATATTACCCAGTATCCATAAGTGTATAGTTGCTTTAAAAATAAACTCAATTTTTGTTGCCTTAAAACAAGTATTTCACATGTACTTTTGGCAAGGGCCTTGCTTTACAAAGGCTGCCATCTTGGACTGCCATGTTCCTAGAGAAGCCCAAGTGGACAAATCAAAAGAAAAAAAAACAACAACGTCCATTTCCAGGACTCTGGAAAAAAGAAGGTTGAGTGGGCGAGTACACTCTTCGTTCAAATCTGCAGCCTCACCATCAGATCTCACCAATTTTTCCACACTCGATCTTTAATATAGACCAGGAAGCCTAAAATTTGACTCGGAACATTTTAACTTTACAACTCATTTACATCAAGGATAGAATTCTCTCTCTACAAGCTACCAGCTCCACCTCCAATTTTGATTAATTCGTATTCCATCATAACTTTAAAAATAATTTTAACATGAGACACATTTAATGTTACAAAATTGCCTGAGAAGGTGATAAAATGGCTACACAAGATGAAAAGATTTGCCACTGGAGGGAATTACAACTACTGGGTTTACTCTGATACAGCACCATAACCAGTTTTAATGTTATGGGTGATCATTGTATGTCCTCAGTTCCACCCAAGATGTATTATAATTACTGTCAGAGAACATGATGTGTATAGTACAGGCTCAGAGGATGAGAAGTGCATGGGCATTTTCCACTTTATTCACATCATTCTCAGAAGCATTAGCCAAGATTTGTGATTTAAATACATTTAAGTTTAGTTCATTTTATGTTGATACTCAGTTTACATTTGTTATATGAAAATATAAATTATAATGCACACTCCAAAAAGGCACCGTCTTGAACACGGACCAGACACATTAGGAGTAAGATTTGTCAAAGGGGGGAAAAAAAAAAAAAAAAAAAATCCAACTCCCATTTAATCAAGGAGAAAAAAAATAAATAAAATAAAATCTTCAAGCAAATATATTCAGGAGACACCATTAAGTGTGCCACATGCATCCATATTCAAAATGGAGCAGAAAGGAAAGAAAGAAAAAAAATCCTGGTAATTTATGAGCAGGATTATGGCCTCAGTTAGAAAAAAAAAAAAAAAATTTCATACAGAGGTGCTTATCATGAAAAAGAGAAAACACACTTAAGGTAAGTAAATGGGTAATGACCCTTACACTTGCACAAAAGGGAAATAATTACAGGAGGTAGTGGCTTTGGGGCGTGGTATCAGATGCGGACCTCTATCGTTGTCCACCTCTGGATCTGTAAGAAGGTTGCATCTGAGCTGAGGCCCGTCCTCTTGCTCCCATATATCCACCTCTGAGGCCTCGGCCCCTTAGAAAGCGTCCAGGGACACCGAATGTCTCCAGATTGAGCTTCCGCTCCTCCGCCCATGTTAGTCTGAAAAAACAAGCAAGCCTGTAGCTCTACAACAGGAACAAATACAGCTTTGGTAATGACAACTAAATTTACCTGAACTTATTATCAGAGGAGATGTTGTCAAAGAAAGACTTTGCTTTATCATAGTAGCATTTCGGTCCAAACTGATCATGCTCTGTAGTCAATGGTAATTTGTCTTTTAACTTCGCATCTACATCTCGAGTTGCACCTGTACACAGAATTGGACACTTCATGTATCCTGGAGGCATATTTCATGTAAGACAGTTAAAGTAAACAAACAATTGGAACTGTTAGTTGACCTGCAAGATACAGTATTGGTTTAACTCATTCAAGAAGAGTTAAAATAAAATAAAAAAACAAGAGATGAGATGCAGATGTGAGCATTGTGATAAACCAACCTTTCACGTTCATCTTGTCCTGGCCTTCCCTCTCCAGTTTCTCCTTAATAAATTGTGCATTTGATGAATCAAAATCAAAGTCTGTGTCAAACTTTAGGGTGGCAGATGGAGTATTAACCACGGTCAACTGTCCTCTACTACGGTTCCTGCGTCTCCGAGCTACTGGGGTGAATTAAAAAATATATACATTTCAATTAGTTAAGTGATTTTTTTTCCCCATTGCATTTTTGATTTAGTCTCGACATTACAGTTACCTTGTCTTCTTCTGGGTGGTGGCCTATTTTCATCATTCTGTTGCCACCTTTCCTGCTGAGCTCTGGGTACAACTTGGCCCAGCTTCACTTGAATTCAAAGAGAATAGTTACACTCTTAAAACTGTGTGCAACTGCAAAGATGAAGGATCCTCAAGTTCTCACACAATTTCAGAATTAAAATCGTAAATTGTGGAGATGTTCCGTATTATCTTGCCCTTCATTACAGCAGTTCTCCATGCTTACGGATGCTTTCAGTGGCCCTTCTGGGACTGGAACCTTCTCGTCTGGTCCTCTGGGGCTGCCTCCTCTCCTGGTACTGGTCCTGCTCCTGGGATACAGTCAAGCCTCTCTCCTGCCTAGAGCTTTCCATGTGGAGGGTTTGAACAGCCTTTTCCACCATGGGGGCTCTTCTGACATGTAAGCCAGGAATTGCAGGCCCTTTAAAAAAAAAAAAAAACAGTAGTGATTTTTTCAGTTGAGAACACCAACTTCTAGCAAGCCACCATTTCCTTGAACCCAGACACTCACTCTCACTGTGAATACGAGCCTTTGGCAGATTACCAAACTCAAAGTCTGTAAACTGCAGGTCTACTGCTGCATTGTCTCTTATTTCTGAACAAGATGATTTTTTTGCAGCATAAAAAAAGTCAAGTCACAAGATAACACATTTGACTTTTAAAGACTTTGGTGAAGGGGAAAAAAACTATTAGCAAACTTCAGTTTCCTGCCAGAAAGGCTGTGTAACTTAAAGAAAAAGCAGCATCATTCTTGAAGAGAACATAGATTTGACTAGATAAGCTTCTTATGAATGGCTAAAACCAATTTTCACCTCTGTCGCTTTTAGTGTCCTGGTGCAAGGCTGCTCTCTAGAAATGGTAGCACACTTGGCAAAGTCATTGTTGATATTGTGTCAACATCTCATACAACCATACTTTAATAAACTGAACTACCCCTTTAAAGAAGAGTGCAATACAGAGGACATATAGCTACAGTGAAGGTGGTTTTCACTTTATTAGGAATAATTTGTAATCACTGACTTACCAAGTCCAAGAGCTGCTGCATATTGTTGATTAAGTAGAGAGTTGGCAGCAAGCTGGTTATAGGTGGGCATCCTTAGGGGGCTAAATGGTCCATGAGCTGAGTAGATACCTGAAGGCCCTGCACTGGATGACTGAACCAGAATATTATAATTTTACTCACTAGTTGGGTCTTCATACAATTTTCCCACTATGTTTAATGCTGTGCTTATATACCTGTACTATTGCTGGATCTGGAGGAAGGCCATGGTGAGATCTTGGAAGCTCACACAGTGCAATATCTTTAATATCACTTCCCCGGAAAGTGATGTACTCATAGATATCATCTTTGGGTGGTGTTGGTCTGTCAGTGGGTCGTCCCTCTGTTCCAAAACACTTCACTTGTGACAAGACAAGAAAGCTTTCAAAAAAACATCCACATTTCAGCCACAGATATGCCTAAACCACTCACCTTTTGCCAGAACCACTGTAGAGTTTACTTTATCAATAGTGTATAAAATCCCTTCATATCGATTTTGGGCTCTTGAAATTAACCCTATTTTACAGCCAATGAAGGGCTTCACTGAACTCATTGCAACACAATTTCAGGGCAGCTGCTGTCAAACTCCAACAAGAACTCTCTTCATGTGGCAGAACCCAAACAATAGGTCACCCAGAAACAATTTATAGGCGTTCAACAGGTGACCTGAAACCACGCCCATTGATTGGCTGAAACACACCTGGCACTAATTCACTGTCAGCAACTGTGGATGCTAGAATTTAACTTTAACTCATACATATTTAAAGATGTTTTTTAATGTAGTCCTGATTATTTGTAACATTTATTTGGACAGTTTATGTCAGAGAGCATAGTTTATTTTGAATCTTTCCTGGATAACTGTTTATGACTAGAGCTAAAACAATTAATCAAAATCAAAGCAATTACTAAGTTGATCCGCAGCTATTTTGATAATCGATTAATCTTTGGTTGATGTAACAAAGAAATAACTAAAACTGAATTAATTTGTGGACAAAACAAGACATTTGAAAACATAATTTCCAGGTTTGAAAAACACTAATCAAAATTTTTAGAAGCTTTCTGACATTTTATGGACTAAATAATTACTCTATTAATGGATTATGAAAATAATCGTAAGTTACAGCCCTATTTAAGAAAGCGGAGTATTGCATGGGACAGCTGCTGGGTCCCCTGGAAAAAATAGCAGCCATTTTGGGTCGTGTACGATAAAGTAAAAATGCTTCAATACTATTCAGTGAATAGTATTAATTATCCCACAAATACGTGTTATACCGAACAGCAATTTCACGAGATGGTGTTCGCGTTGTGATAAAGTCCCACGGGGGGCAATTCTGTCGACGGTAGTATCGTTTCACAGGTTCAGGAACAGCCATATACACAGAATGCAGCTCCTAAGTATTTGATCCACAATTTATTTTCCTCAACGAGCCAATCACAGCGCCCGGCGAGGCCACGTCACGGAATCTACATCCAATCGGCGCATGCGTCTCACGAGCGAGCGTAGCTCGGCAAAGATGGCGGCGGGCTCCTATTCGCTGGAGAATGTTTTGTTGAACGCGAAGGGAGGTGAAAAAGTAGTTGGAAATGTGCTCGGGTTTCTAGAGTGTGAGCTAACAGGAGCAGATCACGTCAGCACAGCAGGCAGAGTTCAGTGTGTAGCAAATCACGTCGGAAAGTCAGTCGTATACAACAATTCTGATATTGAGTGCAGCAAAATGGGACTTTGACTACAAGAGCTAAGATAGCTGCCAGCTCCGGTTAGCTAACATTAGCTTCTTTTGGTCACGTTGTTCAACTGGTTGTGGCTAACTTGGCTTCACTTGTGTTGTCTCCCGAAACTAATGCGAAGCGGAGAGTTGTTCGACACTCCGTCGTTTTCACGTGTCTCCGCTGCTGTAGTGCACGGAGGTGTCATTGACTGTGCGGGGTCCCACAGTTCAGGCATGGATGGAGCAGCCGGGACAACATCACCGGCGATGACAGCCCCGCAAAGTGAGTCCAAGTCAGCGACGGCTGGCGGCGTCTTTTCGGTAGTACCAGATGCAGCATCTTGTGTTGGGAAACCAGGAAGGACTGGTGTTCAGACTTTAAATGGAAGTGTCGTGGTTATGAACTGTCACATCCCAGCTGATAGTGGCAGTGACAGCAACTCTCAGTCAGCTGTCACGCTTGTAAACAACGGACCTGCTTCTGCGATCAAAGGCAGCGCAGCACCTCACGGTGCTATTATTCAGACTTCAGCGTCGAGTGGACACCATACAATGACCTCGCCTGTGGTTTCGTCTCATTCCTCAGTAAAAAGTGTTCCCACGGTCACGCTCGTGAGGCCACCTATGCAAACTCCCAGCAACACTTCACACCTTACTACAGTCTTAACAGCTACACCTGTCACGGTTGGATCTGTTGTGAACGCTACAAAGACTGTAGTGCAGACTGGTGCACACGTCGTAACTTCAACTGTTTTGACCGGAACAACAGCGGCTTTGAGGAGTCCAACTGTACTGCAGAACCCGAGGACTTCAGTACCGTCAACAATCGCTGCCGCTTCTCCTGGTGGAGTCCGAGCCATTGCCCCTCAGTCGCTGGCCCCTCGACTTACTCAACCTCATCAAAATGCCTCAAACACTCCAAATATCCAGAACATCCAACTGCCTCCAGGTAAACTTATAACGAGTTAAATTGTTTCTGGTCACAAAGTTTTCTTCTGTAACAAGTTGGACAGTCACTATGTCTACATGAACAACAGTAACATGACTACTCCTGGCCTAATTCCGATGTTTATTATACTCTTTAGACCATGTTTTACAATGGTTACATGAAATGCCAATAGAACGTTGCATTTATATTGTATATATTATATATAAAACTAAATTACTTGTTCTTTAGTGCTTAAAAGCAAAAGGTTAGACAAGGCAAAGACAGTACAAGTGTGAAAAAATAACAGAGGCAAGCAATCAAACTGTATCAATTTACAAGGTTAAGAAAAAAAGGAAGAAAAATAAGATTTAAAACATAAATGAGAAAAGAGGTCCAGTTAAATAGCATGGGTATTATTAGGACTTATTGGGTATTATCTGATTAAAACATATACATGTCTCCATAAGATGCATACATGTCTATACAATGCAAATACAATGTAAGACAATTTACAGATTTAATGTTTATATGAGTTGCTGATAAACATTCCATTCATATTCATGTCTACATGTAACAGAGCATAATTGATTGTGACTTGCATTAACATTACATCCACTGCTATAGAAAGTGTAATTGTATTCTATAATCTGGTTAAGATGCACACATGTGTTATGATCTCATTAAGATGCATAAATATCTACATAATGCATACAACATGAGACTAAGACAATTGTTTATGTGTTGAGTTACTAATAGAATATGCCATTCATATACCAGTTGACATGTTTCAGAGTAGGAGTGCTATTATGACTCATGTTTACTCTTGTGATCATTCCTACAGGATATTACAATCAGATTAAGATGTACTCTTGTCAACATAATACATTATTATCTAATTTAAAATGCTGTAATGCATTTAAAAATCTGTCAAAATCTGACTAAGATGCACACATGAATACATAATAAAAATACAACATACATTGAAGACACGATATAGGTTATGTTTAAATAAGTTATTATAGGTCATCCACATATGACCTGAGTCATATGTGGAACATATGTGTGGATATTATTGTGTGGATATGTGTGGATATTATTGTTTTAATGTGGTTCATTTTGGAATTTTGCTGTCCATGTGAAAACACACTGGGTTTAGCCTCTGCAGGCAGATTTTGCTTTTAACTTCAGGCTATTAATTGGATTATTAAGAATTTATGGAATGTAACAAACTGGTTCAAATGTAGAAATGTCAGGCTCTAGAAATTAGTTCAGGTTTGGGAATCCTGTGTCCTCCACCAACCAGAGAATGCCTGTGCAGACCCTAATATGCTACAAACAAAAACTGTTATTCTAAAACATTTATGAACATCATATTAAATAACCCAGCAAAAATCATTTTGTTGTTCTGACTATCATTATCAGTACTACAAGTTTTATTTTACATTGAGCTGTGCCCGGAAATTACAGTGTGTTTCAGGACTTTAAATGACTTTGATTTATACAACAGTATTCACCCATGAACCGCAACATTAAATTCAATTATCTGTTCTAATGTTGTGCCTTATCACTCACTGTAAATGCATGTCCACATGACATTGGTGACAGAAGAATAGTGTGCAGCTATTTTATATTCTGCCAATTTATATTCTGTCAATTTAAGATGTTGTGAAGTTTCTGTTGTGCCAAAGGACATGGATCAAAGTAAGATGCTATCTCTCCATGAGCTAAAATAATTTTGAAAGAAATTATTAGAGACTCATCAAAATGGGCAACGGTGCTTGTTGCCTGAGGAGATAATTATAGTTTGCTGAATCTTCCTTCAAATTAATCTTAAATATTAAAGTGGTGTAGTAACATTATGCTTGCCCATTATTCACCATAAGTATCTTTATTACTTCAGAGGAGTAATTCATACCTCCCTCGTGTCAGAAACGTTGGTGTATTGCATAGACTGATGGGAACAGAAAAGCTTTAACCTTTATAACCCCTGACATGTGTCTGTTGTAGGCATGGTCTTGGTTCGTAGTGAGAGTGGGCAGCTGCTGATGATACACCAGCAGACCTTGGCTCAGATGCAGGCTCAGTCGCAGTCCCAAAACGCCATGACACCACGACCCACTGCCCCAACAAGCACTCCACCTGTGCACATCACTTCTCTACAGGTACAAGGACTGAGGAGGAAAACAAGGCCACAATCACAAAATATGACTCATGCTGTTTAGACAGGGATGCACAAATATCATGTTCTAGAGATAATTAGTGGTTGCTGACAGGCCTTATTGAATAACCAGCCACAAAAATGAACACATTGGTCAATGTTTCAGGCACAATGTACTATATATACATGCAATTTCACTGTCTGTCAGAAAATAAAAACAAAGTTTGTTTTGTACATTGTAAAGAAAAAGAAAAACACATTTTATATTATAGTCTGATTTGATTACAGTTTGGCTGATGGTTTCATAACACACTCTCCCTGAGTGGTTTTGGACCAATCAATTCTGATAGAGTCCAATACAAATGGGTTAACAAACCATATGGAGTCATTGAAAAGATATTAGGGAGAAATTTGCCACATCTGCTTTTTAAAAATATGTTTTGTTAAAAAGCGAGCCTTTCCTTGATTTCAGATGTAGCAACAGTGGCCAGTTATATATGGTTAATCGTCAATTTTTACTGGTAAAACTGTAAGTGGTGCAGTGCTATTGTTCTTACTTATGATCAACATGTACGTGTCTTATCCCTTGCCATTCTACAGGCTCCAACTGCATCACTGCTCACTCGTTCAGTTGCCCCCACCACTATTATTAAACAAGTTTCCACAGCCCAAACCTCTGCAACAGCCACCACACAGCTGCAGAGGCCTCCTGTAGTGCAGGTAACTCCACCACACATCTCTTTGACAGTTCTAATTGTCTGTGTGAGTACTGTCCAGTCCAGCTTCAAGAATGGTAACTAATGTCCATTTAATGACTCAGATATTACATCAAACCTGGCTTGTGAAGTCTGTCACTCTTGGACAATGAAGATAAAGCAAACTGTCAGCTCTGTGTAGGACATCCTGCTTATTGGCTACATGTCACACTTTTATAATAGTAAATGTGGCTTGAATTTTATTGCATAGTGATCATTATATGGGCATAATTCACCAAATTTTAATGTGCACGGTATCAATTGTAATTGCAGTGCCATGAGGAATAACATTTTATAATAATAAAAGATTAATAGCCACACATGTTGCCAACTCTCCTGTTTATAGTATAGTTTCCCTCTGTGCTACTCAAAGGTTTTAACCTGTCTCTTCTGGAACCAGGGCATGATCAAATGATTGCATCAACTTTGTAATCATTTCCCTTTGCTCTCCTGCTCTCATCACTCAAGTCGAATTTGTCTTATTCTTTGTGACCATTTTAACTGTTTCTCTTTTTCCTGGACTCACTCATGTTTTCACTCACTCATAGACCTTTTAGTTTTTGTTTCCTTTCACCTCTCACAGATGTTCTCACTGTTCAATTTGGCATTGCCAACGATCAAAATTTGGTTATTCTGCAAAATAACGAATGCAGCACTTGTGGTTTTAGATAAATTGCTCTTCCTTTTTCTGTTGTTCTTACTTGTTGATCATTGTCTCTCTGCTGGGAACAGTTCTGCATCTCCTAAATTCTGGAGAGGATAGGAGTTTCCTAGAATTAAAAAAGTAACAATTTGTAATATCTTTTGCTCTTTTTACTCTTAGGTTTCATTGTTTGTGTAGTCATCCCGTTACATGATGGCTTCCATTTTTTCCCTGTTGTAATTGAGTGATGGAATAAAAGTGTACACATATTTGTGACAGCAATGACAGCAGTGTTATCCTAAAATTGTTGTTATTTTTACTACATTTTCGAATTTCATGACTGTACGTATATTCACTAATTTGTGTAGAACACCATGATGATGGGAGGAGCTGCTACCACCCCAGAACAGCCACTCGGGACGTCCACCATGGTACAGGCTGGATCTGCAGCCACTGCAGTAACAACAAGGACTGGGCCCCTGAGGACCACTGGGGCTGCTGTGGCTCCAATCGCTGTCTCAGTTGTAAGAGAGAAGTACTAACCACCAATAATTTTGTGCACATAATCTATCAGAAACCTAACAATGGACTAATTTAATTTGACAAAGATATGTGATTTTCTATAATGTGTATAATAATGTGATGTGTGGTTTGTTTTTGCAGGAGACACTAGAGAATGTGAAAAAATGCAGAAACTTTCTCTCCACGCTGATTAAGTTGGCATCCAATGGAAAACAGTCCTCTGAGACTACAGCCAGCGTTAAGGAACTGGTCAAAAATTTGCTGGTATGTGTATTTTCTCACACTTCTCTTTAACATTTTTACAACCTGTCCTTCATTACACGCTCTCCCAATCTCTTGGCTGTATCTCACACCCTGTCAAAAAGCAGTGTCAAGCACAATGAGCTATCATGATTATCCAATAAAATCCTGGTATCAAGTTAGTGGCATATCATCAAGATGGTAATAATAAGTCCACACTTCACTTATGGGTGCATAAAGCATCTACAGTCTGCATGAGGATCTGTTTTTGCATCTGTAGAGGGAGGCGCTCTCTGTTACTACCTGGCAAATCTGCCACTATCTATTAATTCAGGGAACATCTGTCAGCTTGGATCTGGGTTGCTTTGATATCATGGCAATAGTTACTATGCCATACACATGTTGCTGAGTCAGTTGAAGTCAATACAAAAAAAACCCATATCAAAGTATATATTTTTAAACGATTTCTATGATGATGGTAAAGAGTTGTTTGATGACTGACAGGTGCCCCACCAAAGGCAAGTGTCCTTGGTAGTTTTTAAAATCATTTAAAGTAAAATGTGACATCACAGATGATGAAAGCAGAATGTTGTCACCCATTTTTAATTCAAGGAACATCCATCCGTCCATCTGTTAATCACAATACTGTTCAGCTCTTCAGCTGTTCACTAGCTTCAAACTTGGCAGGAGATTTACGAAGAGCACCATTATATGCAGTGTGGTAGAAATGCAATAGATGTATCACTAAATGAAAGGCTTCCGCATGCCTTAAGACAGTCGTGCCAATAGAGAGAAGATACACAAGTCCACCCATAGATGGTGTGATGCACTTGTGTAATTTAAGCTTCTGTCACTTTTTAGAGAGCTGTTGCTAAAGCTAGTGCTAACCCACAACTAAAAACAGTGTGATAAACAATTTTAAGCAAGTCACACATTTTTTTTAACTCATTAGGTAGACAAACCTCTCTTTTTTGCTTAGCCTTGAGTACCTTGAGCAGTTGGTGTATGTGCTCAGTTGTCACTATATACATGTGTATATATGCTATATAATATAGTATATAAAAATAATAATAGAGTAGAATGGAGTGCAAAGGATGATGCATAGGAAGACAGTCTCCATAGTTCACACTTTTCTCTGCTCGGCTCCACTGCGACTGAAACAAAACTGCATTTTTATTTATCACAATACCGCAAAAGACTGGTGCATTCAAATGTGATTCTCTGTCTTTTGATTAACAGGAAGGAAAGATAGAGCCTGAAGATTTCACCAGTAGGTTATACCGTGAGCTCAACTCCTCACCACAGCCATACCTTGTGCCTTTCCTAAAGGTAAGTTCAGATTAACATGTTCCCATTTTGTGATGTAGACTGAACACTGTACTCATCAGGCAGTATCAGCTTTCCTTGTGACAATCGTGCAGCCTATAGTGATTTTCTGTGTTTATGTTTCAGTGCCACATGAAAACTCAGAGCAACATGTGTTAAATTTGTCCAAAGTTAGATTGATATAGGATTGTTGTAGCTTATTAAATCACTAATAGTGTTTTTGTTTTCCATTTTGCACTTAAATGCATACTTTTTGCACATGTAAATTTGTACATTATTCTATAACCTAGTCTGTCTGTATTATTATTACTCTTTCATGTTAGTTTTATAGTATCCTTTTGATTATAATCATTGTCCTAACTGAGTGTTGAGCAGTTACATGTTGTGGAAGTTGGATGTCCAAATGTTTATTTCAAGTTAACAGGCTTTTTTAAGGTGCATAAAATGACAAACTTGCCAAATTTGAATGATTAATAAAATTGCTCACTGTTTAAAAATTAGATTTCAAATCATGTAAATTTCAATAATTTTCTGCTCCAAGATGCTGGGGGCGTGTCCACTGGAGAAACTGAACATGCACACACACTCTTTAGTGTGGACCAAGAGTCCAGCTGAGAGTTACTGTTTGGTGTTATTTGAACAGATATCAATATAAACACTCCAATATTAAACCTCCTGTTCAACAAATGGAAGGAACCAACATTTTCACCATTTTGGTCACAAATAATCAAGGTACATTTTAGGGATAATCTCAGCCTTTAATTTTTTTTCACATATTCTCACATAGTCACTATTATTACTTAATACATAATGTGTGAGGAGGAGAAACTGCATTTATTTTACAGACTTTAAAGAAATGTTCATATAGTCTTTCTGCCCTCTGCCTGCCGACCTGCAGAGAAGTCTCCCAGCGCTGCGTCAGATGACCCCAGACTCTGAAGCCTTCATCCAGCAGAGCCTCCTGCCTCAGCCCAGTACCCAGCCTGCTGCAGCTGCTTCCACAGCCCTCACTGCAGTGGTGCTGCGACCTCCGCTCTCCACTGCTGCCACTGCAGCCACCAGCACCATTGCAACCAAAACCACAGTTATCAGCCTCACTCAGACACCTCACAGCAAATCAGGACTGGTAATATTTTTGCGGTGATTGACAGAGAGGTGGAGGTTTGTAAGTGTATCCATCTGATTTTTGTTTGTTCCTTGGTTGTTTCTCGGTTTTTGTCAGATTGTGCCACAACAACAGGGGGTGATGGCGAGGCCACAGGTGACAGTTGCTCAGTCTCCCATGGTAACACTGAGAGGACAACCTCAAAGTCACATCATCGTGGGCCAGCAGCCGCAGGTCATCAAACAATTACAGACAGGTGTGGGTTTCTTTTTCCGTTTCTTTTTTATTACATTATATGTCAGAGGGCATGTAAAAACACTGCTCTAAGGTCCTTTAAGTCTGGTATATGTCACCCATTTGCTGTGTACACCGTTAAAGTGCTGCCACCCTGTGGATATCGTCTGCAATTGCAGGACAACTTATTAAATTTTGATTAACAGTCTGACTTTATATTCACATTGTAGATGTGTTTCAAATAATTTTCACTGCATCAATATTTTGTTATTCTCACTTATCAGCATGTGTCTCAACTGGCTTCTGTTACTGTTAGTTCCAGCTGTAAAACAGATGTTAGCTCCAGCGGCCAAAGGAGGACAAGTAATCAGTCAGACCCCTCTCACTGCTGCTCAGAAAAACAAGCTGAAGGAAGCAGCAGAAGGAACCTTCAGGTGTGTCTCACATTCAATTAAATGCTGTCTGAATATTGCTCTTGAATGACCCAGGAAGCTGGTTTGTTAAAAGCATTTGTAGTTTGTCTTCTTCTTTTTCTGTGGTGTTACTATATTCACAATTAAAGACCTTAAGTTTTAATGCTCCTGCATGCAATTTGGTTTACAGACACCATATTAAGTACACTCTACTACATTCTGGAGGTGTAACTGCAGGACTAGTTTATTCTTAAGAAGTATAAGGTTGTAATATGATTAAGGAATTATTTCTCTACCATGTGTAAAACTGCTGCTTCACAGCTGTGACAAAACAAACTTATTTGTGTCCATGTTTTTTTTCCAGTTCTTCTTCTTACCTGATGACTGTTTTATATTGATTGATATTGATTAATACTAACTAATCTAATAATAACAAACTGTAACAAATATCTCCACTGCATGTACCAGGATAAATTAGAAAAAAAAATCCAGTGTATTTTTTAATTTAGGGTGAAAATAATTTTTTGCGTTTACATTTTCTAGTGTCTATTTTTTCTAATGCGTAGGTATTTATTTAGAAGAGAACATCAAAAACAGATGCAACTTATGTTCATGTTGCTGTTTCTCTAATAAATTTAAATTTAAATTTAAATTTAGGGTTGATGATGATATCAATGACGTGGCCTCCATGGCAGGAGTCAACTTGTCTGAGGAGAGTGCCCGTATCTTAGCAACCGGCTCTGAACTTGTTGGCACAGTGACTCGTTCCTGTAAGGACGAGGCCTTCCTCTCCACCTCTTCACTCACCTGGAGAGCTCTTGAGATCGGTGAGACACATTAACTGAAGAGAACGGTGCGTTCTTGGTTTTAAAGGTCGACACTGTTTCCCTCTGTCCAAGCCTTAATCCACGTCCCTCATGTCGTGACAGGTAAGAAGTTTGGTGTCAGCGAGTTGAGCTCAGATGTGATCAACTACATTTCCCATGCGACACAGCAGCGACTCCAAAACCTGCTGGAAAAGGTGTCACAAGTGGCCCAGCAGAAGAACATAAATTTCAAGGTGACAGTTCATGATATTCATTTTGTAAAGTGGACCAAAGCAAAACAGACTCCTTTCTTTTTTCCTTCACATTGTCCATTCATTTGAAAAAGGAATCTTGTCCACTTTGTTCAGCTTTGAAGGAGCCTCAGTTTTCTTTCTGTTTATACATATCTTATATCCCACTCACCCCATTGAGTTGTGGTGTGTGTTTGTGTCTTCCTCAGTCTTGGGTCCCATGTCATAGAAATAGATTGATAGTTAGAAAGAAAGAGGGGTGGGATTCTTCAGCTGACTGTCCACATTATTTCAGGTCATCACCATACATGTTGTAAAGCTGCTCTCCTCCTCTGGTGCACTTTGCTTTGAACTGTGCTGTACTTTGTAGACAGTGACAAAGCGACAAAGCGCAGTCTTTTTTTCAATGAGCTACAGCTGTTGCTCTGCCCTCTTGAGTCTGGAACTAGTGCAAAAACATGGGATCTGATAGATTACAGTGGTAAACGATGAAGTGAACCTGTTTAAGTGAACATAACATGGACACAAAGTTAACTGTACTCAGACCATCCCCTATGTAGGTCTGAGTTTGGTTCACTTCAGAAGGGTCCAAGGTTTTTTTAGGGCTAGAAGGACTAAGTGTGAAAACACCCTAAGACTTTGCAAGACCACTTGCCATTTATTGTGCCTCTGGTTCTCATGTAGTATTTCTCTGTCCTTCCTTGCTCCTTCGTACCCTTTGAACCTCTAGGAAGATGATCGGTCTGAGCAGGTCAGTGATGTGCGAGGTCAGCTCAAATTCTTTGAGCAACTGGATCAGATGGAGAAGCAAAGGAAGGAGGAGCAGGAGAGAGAGATCCTCATGAAGGCTGCCAAGGTAGAAATTCTCTCTTTCACTACACTATATATAGTAATTACTATATACTAAATTGTTATAACTGCACAGAGAAGCTAGGTGAGTGATCTAGGGTCAGTGTCATTAATATGCATTTCCTTAGCTGCTGGAGATAAGATATGCTAACTCTGAGTGAGTGAATGAATAAAACAATTGAGGGAATAAATTGAACACATCCATCTTGAATTATTAAAATGTCCTCTACATTACTGCAGTCTCGGTCACGGCAAGAGGATCCTGAGCAGCTACGACTTAAACAGAAGGCCAAAGAGGTAAATAAATGCTTCCATACGGGACTTAATGACTTGCTTTCTTTATAGCGACGTAGTTTGATGAGTTGGTCTGTGAGACTAAATCTTTTGATGTGTGTTTCAGATGCAGCAGCAGGAACTGGCTCAGATCAGGCAGAGAGAGGCCAACCTCACGGCACTAGCAGCAATTGGCCCGAGGAAAAAGCGAAAGATGCACTCTCCTGGTAGAGGTGCCAGTGCAGAGGTGAGGAATACATCAAACATTTAGTGGGAACTTGTGTGTGTTGTTGGCCATACTCCAACCAGTTTACAGGTATCTTAGTAATTGGTTAAGTGTTGCAGTGCTAATCACAATAAATGTGATATAGCACACTAAATACAAAAGAAACTCATTAGAAGACTAACTGTGTGACTTATATATGTTTTCTACATCCAGGGCTCAGAATCAGGGACATGCCCACCTGCAGGCTCCAGTGGAGCCGGCTCCAGACAGTTTATGCGACAGCGCATTACCAGAGTCAACCTCAGGGACCTGCTCCTCTGTCTGGAGAATGAAAAAGGGACCAGTCACTCTCACCTGCTTTATAAAGGCTTCCTCAAATAGCACTTGCATTAAAATGACTAGTGTCACTCAGTGGCATTAAGGAAACGAAGCTGACTGTCGGCTCTGTCCCTCTCTGCCAGTACTCTCTCTTTGATCACTCACCGCAGGACGTGAATACGTCTGTCTTGGGGAAGTGAATTATCTGGAACAATGAAAAGACGTCGGCTTTTAAAAAGCCTCTTCAGGCGTAGCCCCTTTCAGCACAGAGATGGAGTATATATTAAAAGTTGGCCCTGAGTTCAGCTCATGTCTCAGCTTGGGCTGCTCTACAGAGACCTGTTTCCCCTCACCCATACTTCCCCCATGCAACTGCCTCATGCTGCACATAAGACAAAAGTCTCTGACTGAACCAAGCCCTTTAGATATGAAAAACCTTGTTGGTGTCATTGCACTAACATCAAGGTTGTAGCATCAAATCTCTGTGGAGTGACTCCCTTTTTGAGTCATGTGTAAGGTTCAGGTGCAGCCTGCGTTTTTACAGAACTGCAGTAATTCTTATACTCATGTACATAAGCCACAGTATTCTATCACACTTTCACAGCCCATGGATTGTTTTACACAGACTAATCTGGACTCGTTTTGCAGTGTTGCCTTCTTCAGATTAAGCCATATGAATTAGAATTAATTTTATGGAACATTATTCAACAGTTCTTTCAGATTTGTGGGATCTGTACATTATTGTTTTGCCTTCTTGTTTTGTCCTTTATTTGATTAATTATTTATATCATGCATAGTGCAAGGTTTAATCGCAGGTGTTGATATTTACTGCAGAGATTACATGTAATTTGCATTCCTATCCATCTTTTATGAATCATACAATATTGAGTCTATTTCTTTCTATCTGCCAAGCAGCCTGTTTCATTTTGGATGTAAAATTCAGTTGGCTGGCTGTCAATATCCTGGTGCCAAGGTAACTGACTAGTTATTGACAAGATCCTAGAATAATGACACTTGCACAGTATGAAATTAATCACGCGGTGTTACCAAGAAACTTAATTTTCCTTGCTTTTTATAAATGTCCCATTACACAGCCTTTATTTAAAATGAGAGCTGGCTAAAACACATTATTTTATTCTACATCTTTATTTGTTCCTTGCTTTTTGTACTTCTAAAAAAAACTACAAACCACTATTGTACCATTTGGAAACAAAGTGGCTGTTTGAAATGTAAAGTGTCAGCACTGTTGGGCTCATGTGCTGTACTGTGAAATTTTAAAATTTCTAAAGATTCACACTTTTTCTAAAGAAGTGAATTCACATTTGTTTTTTATATAATAAATGAAGTTTAGTAATCATGAGCATGGAATGCAGAATAAGGTAAATTTTCTTAAAAAAGAAAAAGTCAATGAACTTAGAATATCTTTATATTTTTAATGCACATAATTATAATTGTCATCTTTATACCTTATTGTCTTTGAAGAAAGAATGTTCATGGACAGATTTTATTACTATTTATAATTAAGTTTACTGTTTGAATATTGTTAGTCTACAACTTCAAATTGTAAAAGACAGGTCTGTCTAAACTGTGTATATACATATGTTATGTTAGATGAATATATGATGCTTTGTTGCCAATGTGATGTAAATTTTGCACACCCACTTGTTAATATGTACATATCTAAGTTGAAAAGTTTTTAAATGGCTATTTTATAATGGATTGAGAGAGAATAAGCTCTCTATAAAATTAAATATCTATAGCATTTCTCAATACTGTTGCAGGTCTGGTTTTTCTTCCCAGTACACAATAGAGTCTAATGAATGTCAATGAACTTTTCAGAAAGCCCAGAGGGCTGGAAATGAATTATTGGACCTAAAAAGTAAAAAAACAAAAAACAAATACCCTTACAGCTAAAATAGTCAACAACTTTAACCCTAAACAAGTTAATTTCCTGATGAAGAATACAACAGCAGGCCATGTGGTTGGGGTAGTGGTTAGTACTCTTGCCCTTGCAGCAAGAGGGCCCAGGTTCACAACCCAACTGGAACAAAGGCCCTTCCACACAGTGTCCATGTCCATATCCCCCTCACCAGGCTGCCCCATTCCAGCTTAAAGGTCCAGTGTGTAAAAATTTAGATGATTTGAAATTAAATTATACTCCATTGTTTATCTGTACAGTTACCTGAGTGTATGACATCTTGTTTTCATTTTCCCTTTTATACTGGTATCAGGAGCTGGGTCAGCTCTACCAAGGCTGCCATTATTGCACCATGTTTTTACAATGGACAAACTAAACATCTTTTGAGTTTTGATAACAGAAGGAAGGAGTGAGAACAGGTCATATTCAGCTGCAACATGCAACTTCGGCAACTTTTTTCCCCCCCCCACACTTTCTTGACCTTTTTATACCAAGTAGCACCTGAGAAAATAGCCAACCCTAACCATAAAATACAGCGGTATAATTTGACCAAAGTCAGCTACAGACTTTTCACAGGAGGCAGATTCATTACCAAAAATGATGAGATTAGATTAATATGGAGTGAGAGATAAGGTGACTCTGATCATTATAATTCAAATAATTATTTCTCACACACCTTTAGTCTTGGTTTTCAGATATTTTAATGCAGAAATGTTAAGTATATCTTTACAGGAGGCATTTTTACAGTATATACTTTTACTTGAAGTGGTGTAGGTTACTTGCTAGTTGTACTAATTGTCATTCCTACAGTTAACACTATTTAGTGAGCAAATTACTTTTCAACAAACAGCAATGAAAGACCAAGCAGAAATATGGAAATGATTTCTGTTGTTGTTCATTCACATTCTTAAGGCTGAGTTTTACTACACATGTAAAACTGATGTGTAAACTGTGGGAATCCATACATCAGTTTCAAGTTTCATTTCATGTTATTTCAAGTTTCAATTCATGTTATGTTAAAAAAATATATACTATTCCTGTTTTCCATAATTAAAAAGATCCTATTTTTTGGTATCTAATATTATTTGGTCTTTATTAACTGAAATTGAGAAAACACACCAACAATCCATAATGAACACTTTGGCTTTTCATTGACTTTTCTTTTATCAATATTTCAACCAGAAACCTCCGATGGAAGCAGAATCATTCAAAAGTACATCAACCCTTGTGACATCCAGGCCCTCAGCGTATAACACTCCTCCACTGAAAAACTCTTATCATTTTAATGTTTCCCATCTTTCATAAGCTCCAGTGCTTAATATTTTTCTTTTTTGATCCTCTGTGCTTGGTGCTCCACCATAACCACATCCCAAACCAAAAAGTCCTTCCAGAATGAGAGAAACTTTTTCACAGAGATGCTGCCATGTCTTGCCAAAATGCAACAACATGTGAGTTGCTTTAGAAATACTGCTTTTATCATCTTGGAGTGGAATGTCAACATCACTGCAGAGGGAGAATGATGAGGCCTGATGATCATTAAGGATGAGATGATCTCAGACTTACTTTCCCATGCAAGCCAGCTGAACTCAGTTCCTAAAAATGCACTTTCATCACTATAAATTAATTTGGTGTCTCGGGAATTTACTGTGACACAACAGGTCGACATCATGGTAACCATTGTCTCATCAAGGTCCCAGAAATCGGCAGTATGTAAGAAATATTTATGAACTGTGCGAGTAAGTGCAGGTAGCTGTCCATGGGTCACTAGTCATTATTCAGTTACAGGCCTGACATTTTATTGATTTGGGATATTTCAAAGTGATCTATAGGAAGTGCTTTTTAGCAACTGTATGTGTTGATGTAGCGACAAGACACTGGGTCAAAATTGTGTTATTTTTGAAACAAAAGTCTTGAACTTCAATTTGTGATTAAATCTCACTGTGCCCTGTTTACAGTCTGGAGGAATTATGTGAGATTTCATCATTTATAGGTTTGTGGTTGTGGTCAGTGGTGAACACAGCTCTGCAGGAGTGACTGAAGTGTAAATCAGCACGGCTCCTCAGGAGGGCACTGTCGCACCACCTTCCAATACAATCACATCTGACAGAGATCAAGGCATGTGCCACTATAGTGGATTTGACCCTGTCTGCAAAGTGTCACATGTTAGATGTTGGGGTGGGGGGGCAATATGAATCTCCATAAACACTGGCTTCATGACTTCATGGCGGATCAGAGCGTCTCACTCACACACATGGACGGACAGTTTCCTCACATTTGATGGATTAGAGGCTCAGAAATGCATTTGCCACAGTTCTCTCAGCAGACTAGTGTCTCATGCATGTTTTTGGATGGACCACTGTCTTCGTTGTCATGATATCCAGGCAAAGGCAGACCATCTAAGTCTTGTGCAATATGAATTGTCAGGCTGTATTTGCTTCTGTTACTCTGGGACACCAAACTCAATTCGACTGTCTTGTTTGATTTTGCATAATGAGCGGCTGCTGGCTGCTCACAGGATAATGTCTTTGAGTGACAGCTACTAAGATGGATGAATAAATCTCACATATTTTCATATATTCTTGAAGTGTAGAAAACGCTACGGGCTAAAACAGCGATAACCAACTCTGTTGATCTCTAATATGTATAGCACTGGTTTAAATATAACAGATGGAGAACTTTGGAACACATATTATTGTCCATGGCCAAGTAGAACTATTGTGAAAATCTAGGAGAATAAGATAAATTGAACTGCTTATCACATGGAAACATTCCCTGATGGCCAAAGGGAATTGTATTTATTCCTATTGACAAAAGTCATGATGCACAATGGAGCACAGATGAAAGTGTAACTCCTCAGTCAAATATTACTATCAACACCATTAAATGTTTGGTTGACTCTGTAGCTAATGCAGCATGTGATTTACAGACCTTGTTCAGACCTGGTATTCATATCCATCCTGGGTGATCCCAGATCTGAGCACTTCCGATCCATCCCGAACGCATCCTCGGAACGGAAACCACATTCAGAGGTGGTATGAGGAAGGATATTGCCACATTCCTCAGCGTGCACAAATGAAATCCCAACAACTCCACCCACACGTATGAGATGTGGATATAGGGGTCACAAATTCTTACACTCTGGACATTTTCAGTATTTAGTTGCAGCGGGTTTAAAACAAAACTGTAACACTGTCATCACATCATTCTGTATAATATAATATGTGCTATAACATGTCGATAAAACCTAATCGTTTGAACCAGCATTTTTGTAAAATCTTGGGTACCTACAGGGCAAAATAAATCTAAATTAAAGAAAAGTTGTTTGAATAGCCTTGTTCTGAAAAATGGGAGAACAGTGAACATTTGACACCGCAGCCTACTCAGCTTATTATTACTGTTTAATTTTAAAATAAAACGAATTCACTTTTCATAAAATAAATATTTTTTATAGTTTCAATGCATCTAAACCTCCCTGTTACCTTAACAAATAACCTTGTCATGTCGACTTTTTTCCTTACATTTGTTTTCTGCTGCTAGTAGCTGCCGTGTTCAACATGCCTACAAGGAGCAATCCTTTTAAAAAGTATATAGACCCATTTCCTTATTCTAAATCACACATTGAAGAAGGAAAAAGACATCAACAAATACCTGGAATACTGGTGCATTCATAAACTTTTTTTGTTTGTTGCAAAAAAGACAGCACTGAGGTGTATTTTAAAATCACACTGCGAGAAACAAAAGTATGAATATAATATTAACAAATATAACAGGAAGCCAATTTTTGACCCCCCTCTGTTTTAAATACTGTCACCAAATTGAATTCGCCTCACGGGGAACATACGTCAGTAGCTAAGTGAATATTAATGTTAGCATGCTAAGGTAAACACAAGTCAAACAGGAAGTAGATTCAAAACACAGGCAGGGTTGCCAGATCCGACTGCGTTTCCAAACAACGTAAAACCCCGTCCAACTCAAGGACCACAAAAACCACAGTCAAATTACAACCTCCGTGGAAACTCATGCTAAAACTGTAAAACTATTTACCTACGTAAAAAAAACAGAACACGTCAAAAGCACATAAAGCTTCACTAAATAACCGAAGAAAGAAGGTAACACAAACAGGCTCCCCACAAGGAGTGGACTCAGACAACCAAATAGCCAACACAGATTGCCTTCCCAATCATGGCGTCATAGCAATCACACAAAAGTTATCCCATACCAACATGAATTAAATCCAACTTACTGTAAAATCATGCAGACAGGCTTCAACTAACTTTGGTCTCTCTCGCTCTCTCTCACCCACAAACACACACGCGCGCAGTGTAGCTGTATGAAACATTAGTCAAATCAATCAAAGTCAGTCCAACACAGTGCATAGTACAGAGCAATAGTGTTACATTAATGAACATCATCTTACCTGTGCGCATTTGCCTTCTCTTGAATCGAGGGATGTTGAACATGAAGAACTACGGTGTGTACAGCCAGTGAAGGCCAAGTCAACCAGGCTGACACACGGAGGAATCGTGTCAAAGCGGCAGAGAACACGCATCCATCCATATGAGGCTGCAGCGGAGCAGCGGGGGTGACCCATGTTTTTAGCCGCGGATCAGTCTCCCATTCCTTCCTGTGTAGTTTATTGTATTTTTGCCACTTTGTAAACGCCATCTCCATGCTTGAGGAAAAGCCTTGAGGCAAACACGCCTCAGTGTAGCTCGGTTGAACTTTTCGTTCCGTAGATGAACTAGGAACGATCACAGACGATGATGGTGTCCAAATGAGCGGATTCTCTCTAATTACCTTCGCCAAGGGGGTTCCGTTTTCACCAGTGTTGGGTTTGTCTGTTAGCAAAATAACTCACGACGTTGTGGACGGATTTTGATAAATCTTTCAGGAAAGGTGTCTAAGGGGCGAAGGAACAGATGACTAGATTTTGGTGGTAAATCCGAAACGCCGCCTGGATACAAGAATGTTTTTATATTTATACGCCGAGGTACTCACGCAACATTGCGTTCACGCATGTGCATGTCCTGCCACCTTGCGGCAATTTATGGTACTGCAGTTCATTACCCTCCGACAAGGAACCTACGTTTTTTTTTTGCCAGCGTCGGTTTGTATGTTAGCAAAATAACTCAAAAAGTTATACAAGCACTCGGGGAGCACAGACCGGATCCTGGATCCACACCGGCGATCCGAATCACACCCAAAACCATTTGTTCCGTGTAACATTACACACCTTACCTGAAAGTTTCATAAAAATCTGTCCATAACTTTTTGAGTTATTTTGCTAACAGACAGACAAACCAACCCTGGCGAAAACATAGCCCCCTTGGCAGAGGGAATAATCACGGTGGAGCATGAAATCAAACGACTGGGAGTGGAACAGTCACAGGAAGTCAAGTGATCTGTAACAAAAGAAAAACTGTTTCAGAATAAAACAGGAAATGGCACGAAAACATGACTGGAAACAGATATCACAAGTGGGTATAAAGCAAAAGGTGAAAAGTGTACTAAAGGCTACTGAAGTAAAAAATAATAAACTAACTAATATAACTAATATATCTAATTTTTAATGAACTAGTTAACTAAACTAATTAACTCAATGGGGTAAGTTACTTAACTAGGAACAATTTTACAAATAAAAGTACCACAACTAAATAAACTATGTTCAAACATTAAATTTAAAATATCTAAGAAGGTATAATTGGTCATTTTAGTGCAAAACATCCCGTAAGACTTCCTTGGGACCCAATACCCTGCACGTTTTAGGTATTTTCCTGCTCCGACACTCCTGATTTAAATGAATGGGTCATTATCAGACTTTTACCGAGCTTGTTGTTAGAATCAGGTGTGTTGGAGCAGGGAAACATCTAAAACATGGACAGTGGGTCCTCCTCAGGATCAGGATTGAGAAACACTGCCATAAGATATTACAACCATTCAAGGTGGCATAAATTCACCAATAAACACCAAAAACAGTCAAAGAGATATTTTCCTTGCCATTTTTTAATTATATGGATGTGATTTTAAAGTACCTACATGGTGGCTGGAGATGAATAATCACAATGAATATTACAGACATGGTGATTGCAGATCATCTGTAATGAATGTAATGAATTACAGACATGGGAGGAAACCAGAGAACCTGGAGAAAACCCCACGCACACAGGGAAAACAGCATTTTCTCCACTTCGCTCACTGTTTTCTGCTCAACATTTATGTGTAATTTATTGTGTTCAAGAGTTGGTTCTCTGTCTTATCATGTGATCTGAACAGATGGATAAGTATCCCCAACAGGTCTAGTCAGATAACAACATGAAAAAAAGATGTGCTTACCTGTTTTGCAGAAATCCCCCCTGGTGCAACCCCAGTGCTTGTTTTTTGTATCTGACTTTCCTCTGTCAGGTGATATCAAGAGGCCTCCTGAAAGGGTTTTGGCATTGCTACTGTGAGCTGATCTATATTTTGAAATCTGCTCCCATCAGTGGAGGAAATGGTGATGTTAGGGGAAAAGGTGCCGATGGAGCTCAAGCTCCTGCTCATGGAGAGGATGCCTTTCATGCCCTGTGAATAAAACATCAAGTTTAAAGCAACAGTCGATACCAACTAGAGAGCAAAATGGAAATGAAGAGATTTAAAATCAAACCCTGACGAGGTGAAAGGAAAGCACCATTCTTAAGCTATATTACTACAAAGGTATAGCAGCATTCAAAGATGAGCTGGAAAAACCTTTATTTTCACCAGGGATTTGAATATTTACAACTGGAATAAAAAGCACATAAATACAACATAAACACACTACAGTATTTTCTATAAAAGGCAAGGAAAACCAATATTGTCTCTTCCTTTTTTAAATATTTGACAGAGTGCCGTCTACATCCTGGCATGGTGCTTGTCAAAAAAGATTTTTTTAAATTAAATTGGTTATATATTATATTATCTGCGATTATCTATCTATGATGATTGTCTGTTGACAAAATATTTGATTGTGTGAACTTACATTTAAAGAGACCTTCAGCGCAGCATAGTCTTGACTATGTGGAGCTTTCAGATCAGAGGGTTTAGTTTAGGATCAAAATGAGAAAAATTCAAATATTTAAATACTTGATCAAAATGTATTTAGACCTGTAATCTCGCTAATTTTGGCAAAATTAACAGCAGCCATAATTGTCAGCTGTAATCATTGAGATGTGTTTTAAGGCATTGAATAATTTGTAAAACAGTTTTTGTTGGCTCATATTAAAACAATAATAACCGAAGAAAATAAGATGGAAACAACTGCAGTGACTTCCCTTGTTTGACAAACATACGTGTTCTGTAAGGTCATGCTTATTTCCACTGATGACTGACGGTTAGGAGTTGTTTCACTGACTTAAAACATCTGAATTACCAATTGCACTGACTTGGCAACTGTGGCAGGAGGTGGGTTCCCAAATCAAATTCTTTCTCGAAAAGGTCAGAGTAAAACCATGCTGTAGAGGAAACGTCATGGCATTCAATCAATCTGGGCCTAAACAGGCTCTCAGCTAACAATAACATTACAATTCTGAGTAATGACCATCATCCCATAATGCATTTTTCGAGTTTATTGGATGACATTACTGCTCTCAGCAAGGCAGGAATGGAACGTGTCATTGCTGAACGTATGATGCTGCGTTCTCATAAGCCCGGTCACGGTTGATCATTTATAAGAAAAACCCCACATGAAACAGCATTTCCGACCTGCAGCCAGAACAAGCCCAATGATCCCTCAAAGTAATTATTCTGTCAGTTGATTAGCATTGACTTTGTTCTCTGTCAAATATTAGAAACATCCTGTATCATTATAGTATGAAGTGTTCATGCAGTTTTTTTTTTGCCTGCCTTTATGACGTGCTTTATGTGCTAGATATGGATTTTCATTACTTAGCTCACTCTGGAAGCGCATGGCGAGAAAAAGGAGGTCCCTCAGGACCAAGAAACAACCTCTGCCTGCATCCTCTGTGCATAATTGAACAAATTAGCTATGAGCAGCTGTTACCTGTTAAAATGACCCGCATTCATTTTTATCATCGTGGACAAGAGATCTGATAGCATGTGCACACTACAGTTGACAGCCATTCTGATTAGCTTTCTGCTCCCCGCTTTCAGTATACAATGACAAACATAATTATCTCAGCATCTAATTTTATGGATTCTGCAAATTGCTGAGCCCACAAAGCATGCCAAGTGTGTATCAATTCCTGCTATCGGCTGCCTGCAGCCTTTCCAAATGGCTGCTTCAGCTTTGTTAAACCAAGAGAAAAGGTCTCTAATAGTGCTTTCTCAGTGGCAAGCAAGAGCACGGTTCCTGTTTGAGCTCTAGTTACATTTGGAACCTTGGTGCTTTCGGCAACCAGTCCACATTCACACCGGCTAAGAGGTACTAAATGCCATGTTTCAACCGAGTGGAATGGTTTGGCTCAATTCGGTACGGTACATATTTTTGTGCGTTTTCATTAGAAAAAGTACAAACCCTCACTTGGGGTACCAGAGTAAAATGGTAGGGTATGGTCTGGGCAGAGCTAGACAGGCCCCACCTACGACAGTCAGACAGAAAATGTAACTCCCTTGTGACCGGCGTTTCTTCAACACCCACCGTCTATCCTCACAGAAAGCTTGACATTTTGCACAAACTCCCTTGTTGTCTGCTGTGTCGTGTTCAATGTCGTTGTTTGTTGACGCCGCACGTGTACAATGTCACGCTACATATCTCGCTGACGCAGTCATCAGACACAGGCTACACCCCTCCTACCCAGTGAAAGTACTGTTTTCATTTGAAATACACGCCTGACCCAGGGCTTTAATGTTCCAAACCATACCAAACGGAACCGTACCATGATGAAAACATGGCTTTTACTGCCTTTCACATCGTACAACACAAGTGGAAGTAAACACGACAATGGCAACATTGTGGGTTGAGCTTCTCTGATCTATTTCCTTCTGTTAATTCAGGGAATTGTGTATAACACAGCATTTAGAGAATAAATGTTTGGTGGGGTTTATCAATTTAGAGGGGTGCTATGCAAGTTAACGCTATCCACCTAACTTGCAAACAGAGAAGCTCGTGGATGAAAAATAAGATGGGCATTGTAAAAAGGAATAAAAAAAAAAACATACATTCACAGCCACTGAGTACAACATCCCCTGCTGCTACAGTAACGTCTGCTGACTTGTCACTTGAAACTCTCTATAATCAGTGGTGTGTTAGCGTCAGGCTAACATAGTAGCTAACATAAATTATTTGCATTATGAGGCTTGTTTGCTCATGACCATTTCCTTGCAGCTTGTGTAATTTCACAACGAACAAAGAAAAGCACGTGGAACATGTTTGGGAAAAAATGCGGTGCTGCAGCTGCACGCTTTGATATAACTCGAAACCATTTCCCCTCACTCAAATGGTGTCTCTTCTCAGAGCAAAGCATCCACCTCCTTGATTATGTGGTCACACAGTGCAGTGCACCAATCAACAGCTGACCTTTTACTGCAGGAGCAGCCATAAACACAGCAGGAGGGAAGAATATGTATTTGATGCAAATCATCAGGGAGCAGGGGGAGGGAGAAATTTGGAAGAGGAGATTTGGAGTAGGTATATGGATAAAAAACACATTGCAAAACTTAGAAACTTTCTGTCCTAGAGGCCACAGTGATTACACAAACCATCACGAAATTTAGTTAACTTAGTTGAAATATAAAACAAGCCAAAGGAAGATAGAGACGCAATTTGTCAAGTCCCTCATAAGGGAGACTGTAAACTCTTGAGGCATCATCTCACATGGAAATGAGGAAAATGGAGGATTTGGAACCGAGTGTGAGAATACAGAGGGGATTTGAATGTGAGACAATTCATACCCAGCAAAACAATAAGAACATTTTTAACTGTCATGGGTCTTCCTAGTCTGTGGCAAAGTACTTCTCCAATTCTGAACACTATATCTCCAGATTAATGTTTCAGATTTTCATCATGAAAGCAAAGCATTTATTCTTGCACCAAGATCTCATAAATCAAGCATGTCACTTTAATGGGGAAATAAATCGTTTGGATGTGGATTGTTTTATTTATTATTAATACTACTGTGTGTTGATGCAGTGACTCGGGGTTCGGTGTATAAAGCGTGCGTGCGTACAGCAGAGGCAATGTCAGAGCAATAGCTGAGGCAGTGGCTCCATCAAGGCAATATCTTGAAGGTCTGTCGAGGTAAGTACTGACAGATGGTCGGATCATGTTGACAGTGTATGTGTCTGTGTGAGTGATAGATAGATATTCGGCGAATAGCTGTGGAGTGTAATATGATTTCAGTGTAGGAATGGAATCTAAATCTGATTTCAGGGAGTACTATGGGCCCAGAGCTTCACTCCTTTATCTCTGTCCCTCGCCAGCTATAATGTGGTCAGCTGCAGTTGTTCTCTCTGGGGTGTGGTCTCACTGACCCAGAAGGAAACATTATCACTTCCAATCCCAGCTTTTAGATGCCTCTCTGCCTCTTTGAAATGACTCTCCTCATATCATTACACTCATCATACCTACCTGCCCCTGCCAACCAAACTGTGGACTCTTTACAAAGCTCCGTATGAATCAGATATCTTTTGTTGATGTGGTGACCCGTGGAAAAGGCCAGTGCAGAGTTCTGGGATTGTTTCACTGGATGGTTTTGTGGTTCTCTCGACTGTTTGAACCCTGTCTCATTTCTCCTGAGAGTCAGCTCCTCCCCTGCACTACAGTTATTCTCTGTGAAAGGATTAGATGAGGAGTTCACCACAGGGGCATCAGGCAATCTACATACAATAGCCCACCATGACTGCGAATAAATCACAATTGCTGTGAGACCGTAAAGCCAATTTGGTGAGCCTATTTGTTTATTCTTATTACACTTTGGTTCATTTGGAGTAAATATGTTATTTTCAGATGACTGAGAACACAGACCATCCCTGCTATTTCTACTACACACATCTACTGTATATGTGTGCTTTGTACCAGCAGTCCACTAAAGCAGCCATTAGAAAACTATACAGACAGTCACAACCGGGCAATTCAGTTTTTCTCGCATCCTCATCTATCCCTCACATCCTCAGGCTATAATAGAGGAAATGAAAGTCACTGATGGAGAATATGAGGAAATCATAAGGGTAGATGGATGACTGGCCAAACTGTGTCTACAGGCGAGATGCGTATAGTATATATACCCTCACCTGTACATATAGTATGCTAACATTAGATCAAACACCTAAACATACACTCACTCACTCATTTTCTACCACTTTATCCACTGAGGGTCGTGGGGGGCGCTAGTGCCTATCTCCAGCTAACACAGGGCGAGAGGCAGGGTACACCCTGGACAGGTCGCCAGTCCATCACAGGGCCACATAGACAGACAACCATTCACTCTCACATTCACACCTACGGGCAATTTAGAATGTCCAATTGGCCTAATCCCCAAATCTGCATGTTTTTTGGATGTGTTTGTTTTTTTGGAGTGTGGGAGGAAGCCGGAGTACCCGGTGAGAACCCATGCAGACACGGGGAGAACATGCAAACTTGCAAATCTGTGTCGTTTATAAAACTCCGACAAAGAGTTGAAAAATCTCCTGCACTGGCTCTCTAAAATGTGATACTTAGATTAGGAACTTTGTTTTAACTGGTCACAACTTCATTTTATGCATGTTACATAAAACCTATACCACCTTTAAATCTTTAAAAAAAAGTGTGAGTAAAAGCAACATATTTAACTGGAGACGCCCCATAATATTTTGTGGTCCATCTCTGGGTTCTGACCCAGACTCTGGGAATGACTGATATAAACTGCATATACAATAGTATGTGAATAAAAAATTAAAAATGTAAAGGAAAAAGAAAAAAAAAAATCTTGTTTGGTAAATAAATGATAAATGCATCCCCAAGAATACATGCATCTGGGGATATACTACAAATATTGTATCTATGTACTGAAGCAACTTGCATCAACATGCAAACAATCTTTTCTTTTCAGCATGTGTATGACTCCCTTGGTGTTTATGTGCAATAATTCAATACTCAATGGTGGTAACTGAAAGTTTGGTCAGACAACTAACATTTAGACCCCAGCCAACAATGCTGAAGGTTGGCTGTTTGCTTGTAAGAGAGTGTATGTATGTGGTTATGTAGTATTACTACTTTTACTTAAATAAAAATGGTATTTCTAGAGTTAGTAGGTTGGATCACATGATGCTTTACAAAACATAAATTATGTAATAACAATAAAAAAAAACAATAAGCAAATGAATGTGAACTGTATTAATTAATTTTTTACTGACTGTGTGCCTTTTTCTAGCAACAGATTGGTCCACACATCATTATTTCATTGAAGCCACCACTTGATATGACAGATTTCACTTGTAGGCATCATTTGGTCTCAGGTTCGGATCCATTACTCTAATATATGAAGTTTTATATAAGTACCACTCGTGTGTTTTATGATGATAAGTGTGTTGACAGAGAGATTAGGGCATTAAGTAGCTTAATTAATGATGTCATTAGCATAACTTGCTATGTTTAATTAATCAATGTGACTGTGGTGTTACACAGAGTAACCCGAACTTATAGCTTGATTCATGGGTGTGCGTGGTTCTGGATCAATCTGTGACAATTTCAAATAACAACTTGTGTGTGATGCTGTCATTCACAGAGACAAAAGAACTTTATGGAAAGAAAATAGGGAAAAGTGAACAAGATAAGGCCAGTGTATTTTTTAAAACCATTCACATTAGTCTCTTCTCAACATTTTTCACTTATGGCAGTGAATTCAAGCTGTTGGCATTTTCTTTTTTTTTTTTTTTTCTCACTTAGTCAGTGTCTCCCACTTTATGCTCCACATGAGGGTCACAGGGAGCCGAAGCCAATCCCAGCTGACGCAGGGCGAAAGAACACTGCAGGGCCAACATAAAGTACAACCATTCACTCTCACATTCACACCTACGCACAGTTAGGTTGTCCAATTAACCTTTGCATGTCTCTGGACCTGGAGAAAAACCCTACAAGCACACAAAGAACATACAAATTCAACCACAACTCCTCTGCTCGCCCCTCCACTTGCAAAGCATGTCATTCTTCTCTGTTTGCACTATAAGCTTCTTTTTCAAAACAAGAAATGCAAGCTCTGGCTGGTTTGTCTATTACGGTTGCTGTAGAAACATGGCACTGCAAGATAGTGACTTCCATAAAACAAGGGTATTACACATAAAGAGGCTCATTCTATGGTTATGGTAAACAAACTTTTTTTTTTTTTAAATTCTAACACAATTACACATTTATACAAACATACTTATAGATAGTTTATTCACTTTCTGCCAATAAACTCCCAAAATGTTACACACTGGACCATTAAATGCACACAGGGAGAAAACACAGCACTTAATTTCCCCCCACGCTCACACTATATGATGATATCATCTTTCTTGGCAACAGCTATGGAACCAAAAAATGTGTTTTTGTGTTTGTTGTGTGGGTTTGCCTCAACTGATCTTGGGTACTATAACTAAAATAAAATCCTACCAGATGCGTACTTTGCGTATTTTATGACAGAGATCCAGGCTGCCACTGCCATCGTCTTTTTCTGTAGTGAACAAGACCATAAAAGATTGAATAATGCCATACAGTCACTAGAAAGTGATAATGTAAGATTGAATCAACAATTTTAATTTTCTGTATTAATATATTTAGTATGAGCATAACCCAATATATTTAAGCCATAGCTTCGAAAACAAAATTATACATAGACATTTCATGGCTAAGAGCGTTATTTGGCCCGACATGAAGACTCCTTTACCGTGTATATTAACTGCATGAGAACAATGTGATGCAACAGCATCTGTATTCCTGTATTCCTCCAAATAATAAATTTAAATAACTACTAAGTTATTTAAATTTAGTTATTAAAAACTAAGTTTACTTTTTTTTGGTGGTACTTAAAAACTGTTGGGGAAGATGTCCTGAATAAGTGGCTATTAAATCGCTAAACTAACCTACAGTGTATATTTACCCACTTTAGTGTATACCGCCACCACGCATACATACTTCTTCATTTTATTTAAACAGGTTTTACTTCTGAAGAATCTGCATTTGTTGATTAAGAATTAACAAGAAGAAGCTTAGCTATGTTTATTTGACCTAATCAAACCTGCGTTGTCCTACTATTTCATATTGAAAATGATATGCTATGAATAATTAATACTAATTACAGAGTTGACTGCGCTGGTTAAATAGTTTGACATATATATATATGATTTTTATTGTTAAACAGTTGCTGTAAAAATAGTGTTTTATTTTCTGTACAAAATCTGAAAGAGAGATTAGTTTTGCTTGTAAATAAGATTCCAGGTAAGTAACGTTAGCTTAAAGAGATTTATGGGGAATTATCTCTGGTTGTCTCTCAGCCTGAGAAACATCACATGCCAGTATCTGCATTGATGCATCTCCATTTCCTCGAGCGTTGCAAAAAACATTTTAAAAAGTGTCCATCAACCATCAAAACTAATACATATTCACAGAACTAATAAAACAGGTACAACACAAAACTAGAACTAAAAAAACAAACTAAAAAAAAATAAAAAAGTTAAAAAATAACTTACTGCTATTAGTTCAAAAACCCATTGAAAATGTAAAAATATTTTAGATTTAACATCAAATATGTTTAAATACATATGATTTTTTAAGATGTTTTGTCACATCAGGGACTAAACCAGCAGTCAGGCTCTGGAGGGCATCATTTAACCTCTTGGTGCACGACCTGTGGGAATTTATTAGGAGAAGAAGAAAGAGAATAAGTGAGTTGTGTGGGCTAGACCGTCTCATTTCTCACAGCGCCTGACTCCTGTCTCCTCCTGTCTCCTCCTGAATGTGCTGCCAATGGAGTCCTCCCCTCTGTTGGCTGCACACTTGTGAAGATACAGCCCTTGAATTGAGACACAAATAATTACAGTGGAGGATATACAGAACAAACACAGGAAGTAAAACTATACATGCACTGGAACTACAAAATAAAACAGGAAGCGAACAAAACACAAAGAAAATGGAAAGATAAGAGATAAGATTTTCCTTTATCGTCCCACAATGGGGGAAATTCACATTGTTGCAGCAGCAAAGTGGGTAGTGAAATAAAAAAACAGAAGTAGGCATCCATAATAAATAATTTACATAAGTGTAGGAAAGGGATAAAAAATGCAAAAGATATAGATGTGGTAAAACCAGGAACAAAGTTCATGAAAAAGTGCAACAAACACTGCAAATAAGAGTTCAAACTGAATAATGATGCTTTTCCATTATACAGTTCTAGCACCACTCAGTTGTGCTTAACATGGCTGCATGAAGCTGCCGTGACACATTTTAATTATATGACACAAACACACAAACTAGTGATGGCCAAAGCAGATCTGTTCAGTTCACTGAATATATCAGCTGATTAAAAAAGATTATTTCAGAACTTCCTGCATGACTGGAGCACAGTCACTGGCTCACGATCACCAGCTTTCGGCAGTGCTGTCGCTAAATACGCCAGCCAGAAATGTTCTTGACAATCTGTTGGAGATTAACACATGTTTCAGGATTTTTAAGTCTTTTTAATTGATCTTCAGCTCAGCATTGCTGTTTGATTCCTGTGTCGGGCGTTGCGCTCATCACTCTTCCAGTGACGACACTCTTTGAGCAATCAGTGGCCAGCAGTCTGTCAATGTCGCATTTTAGTATCGTTCAGCTCGCTTAGAACCTGGCCAGAGCAGGTACTAAAAAAGCATTGGGTATCATATTTTCCCTAATGGAAACCCCCCAACAAAAAGAGTCGAGTTGAGCCGAGTAGTGCAACAACTGTATAATGGAAAAAATGCCATATATGTCATCTATGACCTGAGGTCGGGGCTCATGACATCATGAGCAGGAAAACAGCCTTCCACTATAAGCTTCATTTCTCTCTCTGCAAGAAAGAAAATATACCTGCTGACAAATGCCAAACTGCTTTTCCAGACAAGTCCTGCATTTTAAAAGGAATTAACTTCACTGACAGGAGCTCACTACACCCCACATGTTTAACACAGGGTAAAATTTCAGCATGGGGCTATTCCAATAACCATGTGACAGTGAGCAGAATTAATCCATTTTGACTTATTCTGTCGACTCCACAGTGTTGAAAGCAAGAGGGCAGGAGCAGGTTTTCTTGTAGTTTGAGGAGTAACATTCATGCATTCATCTGTGCTCGTGTGAGCAGTGTGTAACAGCAGGGCTCATTCTCTCTGCATGTGCATCGACATGACAAGTTAATCAATGTGGAGGAGATGCAGTCCACTCCTGGTTCATTGACCTGCTATCCTAAAATAGAAGAAGTAAGAATTGGCTCATCCCTCTTCCTCATGCTGTCTTTACTGCCAGATTTATTTTCTACATTTCTCTCTTTTTCTTAAGTGGGTGAAATCTCAGTAAACATACTTTGATGTTGAAAAGTAGGCTGTGAATGTGCCAGTCAAGGTGAAGTACCTGTTTCTGGTTTCAGTCCAAACAAAATGATACTGATTTGGTTTCAGACCCAATCATGTATCTTGGATCAATTAGTCAACAATGTGTTGCCGCAAAGGAGAGTTCCGGGATTTTTCAGTCTACATTCCGTGTTTATAAATGTGGGCCAGTTTGGTGAGTGGCATTTACTACACTGTGATCCTATGTTGCAACTGCCAAATCCTCTGTTATGTCCACTAAAAGAGCTTGTTTTCACCAACAAGTGTCTCAAATGGTTTTTGGAAGAGTCTGACATTACTGGAGTACTGGCGTCACCTATCTCTTACCAAAGTCTTGCTTTATCAAAAACAGTCGAAAAAGTCTAAATTCATTTGACGACAGCAGCTGCACATATACTGTACATTAATAGAAATTTGTGCCTGTGTATTAAATTTGTCTGCTTGATATTTGCAGCACGGCAATTTTAATACAGGTGACATTTAAGAAAAATAAAAGGAAGGAAGGAAAGAAGGAAATTAAATTCACCGTCTATTTTCACACTGAGCTGTTCTGTCGTTATATTTCATTTGTTTCAGCTTCGAAAAAAAATCATTATACCACTTTAGAAGATGCGCCTGTCAGGCACAATGTGACGAACAGTGTTAATTCAGCCGATTGTTTAAGCTAATGTTTGTTCATGGCTGGTATTATAATGCAATTTTTCCACATATAAAAGCTGCAAAAACAGAGACACAAAACCATTTGAAATACTCATCATTTTCTTATTCTATCCCAGTAGAAAACATGCCAATATGGACAGATGAAAATTTTACACAGCACAAAGTTACCTGACTTGAAAAAGAAGAGACAGGAGCCAGTGTTCGTATAAGGAGGGGAAAATTTTATTTATAACACATGGTGCTGACAGGGAGTCTCCAGCTCAGCATCTATTTTACAAGGTTGATCTGCATGGCTGCGCATGTACTGTACGGTATTTGGAAACCAAGATTGCAATGACACTAAAAACACGCTTGAAACAACAGACTCTTTCCATTTTTCTTTTTCTTTCTTTTCTTACAAAATGGTACAAACAACAATACAAAATATTTGTGCTGTTGACAATTTACAAAAGAAGTCTTTTGATAACTGTGCAATATTTTTTTTTTCACTTTTTTATATATATATATATATTTATATATAGCCTCCATTTTAAACTATGCGAGTATGGTAAACCAGAATCCCTTCTGAACTGCAACCTCGGTCATGCGGGCTGCGACACATTTTCAAATGTTGTATGATTACTGTAGTAGAACTTGTCTGTCCATTATAAAAAGACACATGCAAAAAGCTCCAATTGTACAGTTACAGTTTGCCTAACTCAGTCTGTTTAGCTTCAAGCAAATACTACATTATGTACACTTAGACTGGAGCAGTACTGGGAGAAGATGTATGAAACACTGCTGACTGTCGTCATAATTCTGGCCAAAACAGGACAAAAGTCTGGCTTCTGCTGGAGCCTCCCGTCATGTGCGCGTCCATGGTCAGGCAGTGAGTGTCCAGAGTGAGACCAAGTGTCCTTTAACTAACACCAGTCAGAAAAGCAGAGGAGCTGTCGTCGACACAGCCTCAAAACAGGGACGGACAGCAACAGTGCAATAGTTCTTCCTTCATTCTTGTTCGCAAATTCTCCCCTCCCTTTATGCAAATGAGCATCAATAAGACAAGTGGACCAAGCAGGGAACCAGTAATGATCAACCTGCCTCCATTTCCACTCCCAAATTGCATTTGAATGGGGGGTCAAATTTGACCGACTCCATTGATGATTTGCTGCCATGTGTCACTGTGAGTCTGCAAAAACATTCAGTATAATAATGGCATTGTGTCATGTATGTGTGACACAGTTATAAAGGTCAGTTTACATTGTGTGTTTGTGTGTGGGGCCTCTTCCCACATATGGCCCTGAATCTGGTCTAAACATTTGATAAAGTAGAACAAGCCTTTCATGAATCATGCCTTTATCCTGTGAATGCTGGATGGCCTTCAGTAATGCAGACGCTTTGCAGGTGAATGAGAACAAGGGCTTCTACATTATAGAACACTCACATATATACAGTAAGGCCTAAAGGAGTGAGTGTGTGCTCATACTGACTGTACAAGTTGCTCTGTAGTGGAACATTTCACCACTATAAACTTGAAATTGAACACATGGCTTTTTGTGGTGACATATTCCTTGTTAAGTCTTCACTGAAAAAAAGAAGAAACTAGAGTGAAAGAAAATGGATGGACCACACAGACACAGATAAATCATTTCACCAAATGTATAAAAATGTTCCGTATATACAACATTTATATGTCAGAAATAATCACAAATAGTAGAAAGTAACAGCTGTGTTTATTTTGTGAAGATATTCTGTGACTGGAGAGATAAAAACGTATCCACTTGAAAGCTGTGAACACCACTGCTTTATCCGTGTCTTCTGCTTCTGCTTTCAGCTGACAGTTGCTCTGAAATATCACTGTTTCATTACTGCAAGGTGCAACTTTAACCCATTTATCTAAGAAACTAAATCAAAAGATTCCTACCCTGTTTGCCTTATTAATCACACTCTGACCTTCCTTTCCTTGTTTATAGTCACCTCATACTTTCATCCTTAATTTTTCAAATGGCATGATGAATATTTACATTTATAGCTTGTCGATGTCTTGTCTGCTATGAAATTATCGTTACTTTTTGTCTCAGCTCATTTCACCACTTTTGTGACTACATACAGTACATGGAAAAACTACAGACTGTTTAAATGGACCCTTAGCAGGTGGGGAACAGTTGAAAAGCTGCAGGATACAGAAGGAATGGGAGTGGAGAACTCTTTTCATCACATCAACTGAAGAACATTTTCATTATGCACATTTCCTCCATTTATTCATCATATTCATAATTAATAGAAGATCTGGTCAATCCACATCAAGATGAAACTTGCTACCGCCGTGAAATATTTCAATGGGCACTCAGAAGATCAGGAATGATTAAATCATTCTATCACTTACTGGTCCCTTCATGAAATGGTTTGCATATTTAAATAATTTAACACAAAGTCTACAGCTCTTTTTCCCTCCAGCAGTCCTGGGAGCCTGAAATATGATTATAAAAGCCCATGGGTAGTGGTGTTTTTTTCCCCTCATTAAGTCAAAAACACAACTGTCCTTTTAAATGTCTGTCCTTTAAAGCACAATTACTGAAGCTTTAGCTGTTTTTCCAGTATGCTTTGATAAAGTGCAGAACTTCATAGCAGACTTTTTAAAAACCTCTTCAACTTGCAGCCAAAAATTTCAGGAGAAAATTTCAGATGAATGAAATGCTGCCTGAAGAGAGACAGATTGTGAAGGCGCTAAATCCCTGGCTGAGGCTTATTTTCCCTCCTTTCTGTGACAAGGACCAGCAACCGAAGTTTGAACATTAAAAAGTTTGTTGAGAAACAACAGCGAGTCAACAAAAGGAAGAGGAAGCAGAGCAAAAGTGGAATGGGGCTTAAAACGAGGCTCAGACCAGCTCACAATTATGTGTGAAATGATATTAAAATCATCTAGTGTTTTCTCTTCACTGGTGTTTGTACAGATTATATATTTCTCTTTGACACATTCACCAAACAATAACTGGTGCCATGTTCATAACCACTGGGTGTAGGAGTAAACATGCAAACCATAAAGCTGCAGTGCGTAACTTTTGTTGTAGTTCGGCCTCTGCTAGGTCTTCATGAACAGAAACAACGTAAAATTACTTGGACACCGTGTCTATTATCTGAAAACAGCCTCTGTCAAGCAACACTATCAGCCCTGACTGAGGGAGTGTTTGTTTGTACACAGCAGCAGCACGGGGCAGAAGGGGATAAGAAGCATTCATCATGTTTATTATTTCCAGTGAGACTCCAACCTGCAGCCGTCTCGCTATACTAACACAAAAAGTTGCTGTTGCCTCTGTCTGTCTGTCTGGACATAAAAAACTTCCTGTGTGCAGAGTAGGAATGTAGCTGGGCGATGCAAAATATGAAAAAACAAGTTTAAAAACACAAAGAGTAGCGTGGCACTGATAGACTTTATCAGCATTGTGTAAACTAATTTGACAAAGATTTGAATGTAACAGACATTTGTTTCCATTTCAAAGTTACGCACTACAGTTTTAAATGATCTTAAAGGTAAAGTCTCCTTAAATAACCCTCATACACAGTAACATAACAGAGGTAACACCATTGACTTGTTAAACCTTGAATTCAGTAACAATCCTTATCAAGGTTTATGTGCAAATACTGATCGCTCAAAACAAACACAGCTGCTATTGAAGCCACAACAAACAAAGACAATGCATTTCGTCTCTAACACAGTCCCATCATGTGTTTTTTTGTGATTTTCAGTAAAGTTGGCTGTGATCTAGATAAGCCTGACTTGAAGAGATAATGATTTGTCCATAACTTACAGACTCACTCTAGGCCTATATACAGTATGTCTACAGTACGTAAAGCGGACTAAGCCAGTCAATGCTCCTCTGAAACCTTCAATGACACCTCGCACAGCTACTGCAGCTCTGCAGAATGAAATAAATGACAAGGGAAGGTCTGAGTTAAAGGGTCAGGGATCATGTGGGGGCATGTAAGCCCAGACAATGGCAACCAATCCTGAGTTAGCGGGAGTCTGCTAAGATACGCACCACTGAAGGCACTTTTTAAACAACAGTGCTTCTGTTCTAAGTAATTCAAGTTCATGAAAGAATAAACCAGGGCCCTCTGTGCAGGAAGGACTTTCATATCTGTGTTGTTCATTTTTTTCCTTTTGTTCCTCTCAGACAAAGCAAGAAGCTCAACCTAAAGCTTCTGCACAGAGGCAGGCGGGGGCTGATGGTGAGGGGAAAGTGAAAACCCTCAGGAATCAACTTGACTCAAAAGGGAATGAGGACAAAAAAGCTGCCAAAACTATAAAGAAAATCAGACAGAGGTTATTAGAACCTACATTGAGCATAAACCCTAAACTGAAACAGCCTGAAAATACAAACTATGAGAAGCCTGAAATTCAGAGCTTCTGTTTCAGTGTAAGACAGACTTAGAGCAGGTGACTGTTGGGAAACTGGCTCACAGGACCTGTGGACTCTGTGGTGACTTATTTGATTGGTTGGTCAGTCAGTTGGTCAGTGTGAAGTAGTCATTATTAACGTGTGTTCAATAAGGGTCAATAAGGGTCCCGGACATTAGCGGGATAGAGCATGGCAGGCCAGCTGACGGGACAAGCTTGTGTGTGTGTATGTGTGTGTGTGAGAAAGAGAGAGAGAGAGACAGACTGAGCAGATCTAATCCTCATCCCCCCCACCGTACATGTCAGCGAGCTTCTTGAAGCGTGGGCCCCAGTCATTGAGGTAGTCATAGTCCTGGTCCCCTGTGCTGGAGGAGTTGAGTGAGCTGACAGAGCCGGCAGTGGAGCCGCTGCCCTCATAGTCAAACACCAGCAGCGAGTCATAAGGAGGAGCAGTGGGGTCGTTGTCTGCTGCTCGCAGACCCTAAACAGGATGAAGGAGAAGGAAGACCATGGTGAGGACTCACATGTCAACTGAAGGGAAAATGGTAATAAAACAAAAACAAAAGGTGAGGTCGTCCAGTGACAAGATGTCGGAGATCTTCTCCACCACTTTACCACATAAAACGTTTAAGTCACTCAAACATGCTGGTATTTTCCACAATGCAACATTAAAAATTATTTACTTCTAATGTGCTATCTCTTCCTGGTGAATGTCTGCAACTGCGGACATGTTACTCGTCTGTAACGAAAGAATTTTGTGCTAATTTTGTCATTAGGAAGAGAAATCCCCTCAGATGACATCACTGTGACATCATCAGAGTCAGAGGATGTTAGGAGCTCTTTTCTTCATGGCCTTTAACTGACTGTTACGTGTACATCTGTCCATCCATTTCTTCCATACCATATTATATTAAACAACTGATTTTTTGTTCACATTTTAGTGTTTTTACTTTTGTGTTCTACTGAGTGTCAGCTTTCTTGCTTCCATACACACTTGTGGATATTTGAAAAATCTAAAACAACAAGCTGACATTTTCATGAGGTCGACAATGTTATACATGCACTGTGCTAAAGTGGTGCAGTGCTATTTCAAGTGCTTCAACAAATGTACTTGGAGCTGTATTTTTCTGGCACTGACATTTATCAGTTCTGTCTTTGTCATAACCCTGAAAAGCACATGTGCACTTTAAAAAGAAAAACACACTGTGCATAGAAAACTGTTGGAAATACATTATGTAAAATGTTTTGCTCATGCTTGATGAAAATTAATAGGACATCTTTTTCGTCACTATACTTTAGTTTTGTTTATTTAAGTATTCACCTCCTGTGAACAAATCCCTCTGTAACATATGCAAATCTTTCTGCATTACATCTACCCTTTTAAGGCAGGAGTCACAGTGCCTGTGTAAATTGGCATGACTCATGTAGATAGATTCATAAATAAAGAGCTGCATTCACCAGTTCTTGCTTCTGAATTTCATTTAATAAAGTGTGATCAAACCTTCATCAATATTTTATTACTGTTTTACGAATGCGATGTAAAGTGGTATGCATGTCTTCTGTCTCCTACAATGACAAATGAATGCCATTGACCTGAAGGTTAGGAAACAGAGGGGAATTTGACTTTATCCAGTTCCCTGGAAAACAGGGAGATGCTAGCGATGGAAACGAGAAAAAGCCTCAGGCCCCTAGGGTGTAGTGTGTGGCAGGCAGAAACGCCATGTGTTTGCTGTGTTTGTGTTTCACTAGACTGCTGGAACGCTATCAGGTGAGTACATGTGTGAGTGAGGGGGAGAGCGAGGGAAAAGAGAAAGAGAAGGAAAGAGGAAAGTCAAGGCTGGATGGATCAAAGCTGAACATCTGCTGACACCCCTCGAGTGTGAACGTGTTGTCATGAGTCTGTCAATCAGCATTTTCTAGCATCAGTGTGCCAACACTGGGGTTGTACATGTGACAGGTGTGTATGTGTGTGTAAATAAATGCAGGAACAGTGAGAGCAAAGGGACAGAAAAAAACACTGTTTCCATCATCTTACATATCAAACAGCATCGATAAATGAGTAATCATACTACACATCAGATCGAAGAGAAGCGCAAGTGAGAGGCCATCTCACTGGCTGAGAAATAAAACAATGTGAGACGTAGCATGTGTGTTTGGATGTGTAATATCACCTCATGGATAAAGTCCCCGATGTCTCCGGGATGGGGAACGACAGGTCTAATTGGATACTGGGACTCTGGGATTATGGGACGCTCATCCACCCTGCGAACACCAGGGGGCTTGCTGATTATGTGCTCCAAGGATTCGGGCTGCTGCAACTGGCTCAGGTCATAGTCCTACAGAGACAGAGAGGCACAAAGATGTGAGTGGGACACAGGTCAAAGTATGTATGGGCTGTACATGTACATGTGGGGGGGGGAGGTGTGTCTCTTTAGACGTCACCTGGTCCTCCTCTCCTCCGCCCTCTTCATCGTATTTGAGGATGTTGTCCCTGACATCATCTTCGGGGTCAATCAGCAACTGCTTTGTCTGTCTCTCCTTCTCTCTGCGCTTGATCCACACCACGAACAATAGCACCATGCCTGTGAAACACACATATCAAAACTCAATAAGAACTTAAACACAGGCTGTTGAGTATAACCGTGCCTTAAGATAAAATTCTAACTTCACTAAGTAATTGAACAATCATATATTTTACCCAAAAGACAGAACGAGTATTAAAAAAACATAAAATATCTAATGGGACTATTCTAAACCTTGAGCCATGATCACTTAACAGGAAGCTGTACATATCACTAAACTAAAATGTGAATTTTTTGTTCCTGATTTTTTGTTCCTGATGTACAATCCATAGCAGGACTTTTTAAAGAACATCCCAGAATAATGTTAGTTGAAATGAATTTAACTAATTTTAAACTAATATTAAATAATTAATATAATAAATATATAAGTATATGTGTATATATGAATAAGTTTAAGTTCATTTATTCAAAGATCCCAAACTCCAGTCTCCTTTTGCACAGTGTGCACTTGGCTTTTTTTTGCAATAACTTTAAGCGGCTGCAACATTTTTTTTTTTTCAAGCCAAAAACTGCCCATAACAAGATAGGGTGAAGTGGTAGAAAATGTGACCTGGCTGTTAACAGGCTCATTTATCAGTTCCAAGTTGTTGTTTTTTTTTTTACTTTTATTACAGCAGGATTGTTTGCCTTTAACACAAAGATTCACTTGTTTTTTCTTAAAAAAAACACATTTGAAAGTGTGACAGTTATGAAACCTTGCATCAGTTCCTGCAAGACACAGAAGTCATACGCCACAGCTATAATCAGCTGACAGCAATCTAACAGTTACACTCCAATCACAGCCACTCTCACACTAGAAGGTTCATTTAAAAAACACTCCTCCTTCCATCATTTCTTGCAAAGCCAGTGTTGCCTCACTGCTGCTACGGCTAAAGCTGCCATCAGCCTGGCCCCCACCTTCCTAGATCAGAGTCTAACAAGCTCAGAAGTTTAAAATGATTTTCCAGTGTCTTGCTTTGTCAGAGCATGCTGCTGGACAACCAGGGAGCATCTAAAGAGCAGAGCCATCAGAGCCACTTCGAGGTGTATTTCCATTTGTGCAATATATGGTTTAATTATGACCAGTGTTCCTGACTGAAGTAGAGTTAAATGAGGTTCAGTATTTAAGAATTTGTGATATCTACAAGTGAGACTTCCGTTTGAAACAAGTGGACTCCTCCACTCACTCCTCCTTTTTCCATGCATGTCACAGAACTATGGTGGCCTTTGCATACAGATGTTGTTCTACCTCATTTACGCTATAAGCATTCCCCTCAAAATGTGAAACTCACATGGCTTTTTGTCCATTTGGGCTGCTGTAGAAACTATAGGCCTTTGCCTATAGCTCATACAAGAGGCTTTTTCCATCCCTCTTATATACTGGACCTTTAAGACCTATTATTTTAGCCAAACTTACAAACATTAATTTTTTTGATTTCCTAGCAGCAGCTGCTTTGTTTATTTTAGGTGACTGTGAATAGGTGGCAGTAACATGTCATTATGACAGACTTATAACTCATGGCTCATGATGCCAATTAAATGAATATAAAGAGTGTGAAACTCTGACATTGAAACACTACTTCTCATATTCTGATTTTAGTCATCAGTGAAGTAAACATTAGCAGATGTTATCAAAGTGATAAAGCGATATAAAATACGGAACTACAAACTGTTCCTGCATTTCTGTACTTAAGCATCATTTAATTTTGTCAGTATAATTTGTCTGTGGAACTTGTCGGTGTGAATGAACAATGCAGCCCACAGCAACCAAATAAGCCAGCAGCATGAATCACTGGCTGGATTGATGGCAGCAGAGATTTATTCTATGAGGAAAAGAAGAGAAAAACACCATGCTGAAAAATGGTGGAGAAGGTTCTAGCAGTTGAGACCTTCATCTATTATACTATTGTTCATGGTGTTGCATTACAGCATAGTCAATGTTTAATGGCTGCACCCTAAATGGCACTTATTTGGCAGAGAGGAAAATCATATACAGTATAAGTGTGTATAAGTGTGTGTGTGTGTTTGTGACATGCCTCTTTCACACTACAAGTACCAACGACTTGAACCCGGGTGAACCTAAGCTGATAAACACATTGTCAGTACGAATAGTTGTTTTTTCACTTCTGCATCAACTGTGTGTGACATGTGATGTCATGAATTTTGGAGGAAGAAGACAACAACACCACACTGGAGCTTAGCGCAAATGTTAGTTCTTACTAAGAGCTGTAACCTTTACTCTGAGCCCAAATTTAAATTTAAGTGTGAGGGAACAATTTTAAGTCTCTAAAAAAATAAAGTAATATGAATTTAAAAAATACTGAGCACTGTCCCAAGTTGGAAGGGCTCCCCAAAAACATTCATGACTAACAGCTATATTAACATCCAGAGGATTAGTGCACGTCTTAGTGTTGCACCAGAAATTAAGCTGGAATTTGCATCACTAAAATGATTATTGTATACCTATTATTATAATATTATACAAATAAAGAAGAAATTGGCATGTTTAGTCTTGCTTTCCCACCTATGCTAAGCCAAAGCTGATAAAAACCCACATGCATTGCATTTGAGTCATTTGATTTGGGAGTGAGCACCACATAAACACATTCCCACTGATCAAAATCCGGTTTTTGATCTGTGATCATAGGGTCTAAGAGTAGTAAAGTGTCAGTGGATGAATGTAATATGAGGAACTGGTACTTACAAAGCAGTATGATGATACAGATCAGGATGGAGATGATGGCTCCAGTTCCCAGGCCCGCGGCTGCAACAGCACCAAGAGTGGTGCAGTCTCCATTTTCATCACAGGGACACACCTTCACTTTGATGACTGACTTATTGGACAATGGAGGGTTCCCTGAATCTGACACAATTACAGGGACCTCATACACCCCCGGCTCCAAATATATCTGGTACCGCAAGCCCAGACGGGCATAGTTGCCTGTGTTTAGGAGGAAAGAGAAAAGGTGGGATGTTATTAATATAGGTTTGGGAAAAAAAATGTGTACTTGTCTCATAGATGTTGCTACACATCATCAAAGACAGAAATCTTTCATTTTCCCTGACACCTCCTCACCACTGATCCGAGAGATTGTCCAATTGCGTCGGATGCTGGCGGGGAAGTTGGGGAGCTCGAAGACAAAGGGTCCGGCATTGGGGTCAGTGTCAGCATCAGCAGCAGTGATGTTGACACAATTAATGTTTCTGTTCACCCTTTCACAGATCTGAGACTCCTTGGGTAAGAGCGCTGGGGGGTTGTCATTAATATCTATCAGATAGATCTGCAACGTGCCTGTGCCGCTGGCTGCAGGGAAGCCTGAGAGAAGGGCGGGAAAAAAAAGGATCATGTCAAGAGGAAAAGATGTAGATGAAAGATGAAGAGAAGATGTAAGAAGTGAAGGGACTCTAGAGAGGGTGCACAGACAAGAATTCAAGGCCGAAAGAGGCAAGGCAAATAATGGAAGCATTAAAAGCAGGATGGAATGTACAGTAACAACACTGTTTATTTACAGTGTGAGAGGTAATTTTGCAGTAGTTGCAGAGAAGAATTCTAGCTGTTGACAGAAATATTTCGGGCATTTGTGCTTTCCTGCTCTTCTTTTATCCTCACAGACAAATCCAAACCATTCATATGCATGGCACGGCACATCCAATCACCAAGAGAGGGCTATAAGGAACAGTAATGATGACTCTAATACAATCAAACAAATCCTTGTCTGAGTGTATTTATACCATTCTGTGAGAACCATATACTGTATGATTCAGTAAGCTCGTCTCTCTACAATATTAACAATTTATTTCTTGAGAGGAGAAATGGGCTTTCTCATCATGACACACTCAGTCCTGTATTCTCACGTACACAGTCAAATCACTTGTAAATGCAGAATTTTTGTTGTTGGTATGTGTTAAGTGGATAACTTCAGTGTGTGCTTGCATTCCGACCACATTACTCTATTTTCAGAGATAAAGAATCACTCACAAGATCACAAGAGTGAGTTGCTCAGTTGTTTCCATAATAACAAAAGCTCTCCAAAGACCTTAATTATTACACTGCTAAATGTGTGAGTAAAAGAGTGTGAAAGCAGTTGTGGATTTCCCCTCAGTGTAGAACAACAGTACATTTTATCTGCAACACATAATGTGCTGTATTTTATTTATCTAAAAAAAAAAGAAAAAGAAAAGAGAGAGACAAAATGCAATGATCAACTCAGATGCTGCAGATACAACCTACTCTCCTCTGGAGTGTTCGAAGTTGGAGCATAAGGATATCTGTACTACAGAAGGTTGGAAAATATGAGAAGAGGAAGAAAATCTACAAACTCCAACACAAAACTCAGTTTCATGGAACGTGGACAGCTACAGAAAGCAGGCAGCAACGCCCTGAAGGCAGATGAAACCAGAGCAGTGTTACAAAATGTATATATGTGTAACTGCAAATAATAATTTCACTTAAATCTACACAATGTACCTTTAAACAACCAGACAGTAAGCAGCAGTGGGGAGGCGGATACATGAATGTGTCCGTGTGTTATGTGGCTTTAGAGAAATGTGAAATCTGAAAAAAGAGTACATAGTAGTAGTATAAAGCTCAGAGCTGTTTATGGAGTGTGTGTCAGGGGGTGATGACACTTAGCTGCCTCCAATTACGACTCATTTCCCCGCCATGCCCCACTGGCTGAACCATTGGAATCAAACGCCCCAAGGGCCCATCTCTGGGATGAGATAAGGGCGATGTAATTTACAAAGATTTATGCAAAGCTGACAGATCTGCCAATTAAACATGGCAACAGAGCAAGACATTTGCCACACAAAGAGAGAAACACAGTTTAGGTTCTTTTCCTGGCATTTATTATACCCTTTAAAACTCATTTCTTGTCCTTTTTTTTTCAGTTGCAAAAAATTCTTAGTCTAAAAATGTCTTTGATATAACTGCATACCTCTACCTCATGTAACATTTGTGAATACATTTGCACAAACCCCCGAGGAGTCTGTCTGAAGCTCCAAATCTGCCTATAAAACTCACAAACCTGGTTTTGTTAACTATCGTATGTTGCACAATGGGCAATTTGCAATATGAGAGTGATTCTGGAATACATGGTCGAAATAAACACTAACACCGAAGATGGAAAAGAAAAGCAAATTGTGCAGGGCTGCCTGGAAAACATAATGGTAATATTGTATTTGGTGGATTACAAAGGTTGAAACACAGTAACATGAGTCTACGGATTGTTCTGGCTAATAACATGTTGCTAATATTACATAAAGCTTTGCCACAGTCACCAGCTCTGACTTAGCTCTACAAGATAACTTGGCATGCAAATTACAGATTAGCTGCTTCACCTGGCTTCTCATCTAATACCCTGTATAATTCTGCAGTGACACGAGGGATGTCAGAGGTACAGTATGCAATGGCAAAAGGTTATGTAAAACCCTGCCTCTAATGTTGACAGGACTGTCTGTTTGATAGGGGTGGGAATCACAGGGTACCTCATGTTACAATACGATACATAATATATGGCCTATTATAGCAATAATATCCCATCCTGCTGTAAACTCCTTCTTCTTTGGCCAGATAACTTCCACCCAACTTTCCTTCATGCAATTGAGCAGCGTTGCCGCGAGGAGACATGAAGTAGCGACGCTCGGTGAGTGAAACTGGGAGGGACTGTTTACTTTAGAGCGGCTTAATTTGTTAATTAAAATATTGATATTTGCCCTGGTGTATCGCTTATCATATTGCATGAGGAACGATGACAATATAACATCAAATCGATATTTTGACCCACCCCTAGTGTCTACTGTCTAAGTCTTACTACGGAGACTGTGACAGGTTCACTGCAGTTTCGGGTATAAACCCTCAAATACTTTGTTTATTCTTCTAGTGATACTCATAAAATGACTGATACTTCTGTATACTATGATTACCTTGATTTACAAAAGGGGAGCTTTAAATGAAGATGACCCTTTTGACATTTTTTGTGTTTTGTCTGATGATTTATAAAAATGCCATGAAAAGAATCCAACATAAAAATGATCCCAATAAAAAGTGGCATTAACATCTTAATCATCTTAAATAGACTTTAAATTTATTGTGAACTTATAAAATAACAAAATTATACACATTCACATTCAACAGGCCATATAACAATATAAGGCTATCCTACCCAATGTATTCGTGCCTCAATTGCATTCACAAACCTTTTCAGAATAACAGTTTCATTGACTGAAACTGTTTACACTATATTGTTACTGCAGCTACACTGGTATTAACAAACAGTATATGTGTAAATTAACACCGAAACATGTCTTAAGTATAATGACTGACATGACATGGCAGGTTATCACGACATTAATAATACGTGGACTGCATGTACACACATGCACGCACATGCACAATGAGGCTTCACTCCACTTTGCACATATGTTAATCCTAGCCATGTATGGGGGACATGTGGAAGCAGCTTGGCACGGCTGATAGGAGAATTATGTGGGTTTTAACCAGCTAAATAAATAATTATGTTTGTGTAAATTCCTCGAAAGGATTTGTATTAACTCAATTTTTTTAATGCTGGCTCAAAGATGTGAAGCACTGTGAAAAGACTTGCTCCAAAAACTGCCATATGTTCTTTGAAGAGCTCATGAACACATAAACAACACCATAGGTGTCTGAAAAGGGAAAGTGTGTGTCACAAAGATCCAAAACAGACAGGATGTGTTGGAAGACAACATAAAAGCATGGCTGTATATATAATGTCAACTCCTTTCTCTGTGTACTGTTACTACTATTGCCTCTTACACGTGCACAACTTGAGCTGCTTGTGTCTCTTAGAGACTTTCTGCAATCAGACCATCAAACCACCACAGGCTGAGAAAAAAGAGGGAGAAGGCCTTCAAAGAAAAAGCTAAAACCCTGAAATGATAGTGAAAACCAGGAACTGCAAGGGAGAAAAAACACCAAGGGTGTAAATGAATAATCTAATCCTGCTACCTGTCCCTTCCAATCATCACAGCAGATTATGCATCACGGTGTCTGACATCAGTCAACGTAAATTAATGTACAGAAACACACACAAGCATGTACAACCCCTCAGACATATACACACAGACACACAAATGTGTTAGAAATAGAAACTAATGTCTAAAAGCCAGCTCAAATTAAAGTAAACACACAGTGCACTGCATGTCACTGATAAGGCAGTTGGGGAGGGTTAAAGTATTCTTTTTTACTTGAGAAAACATTCTCACTTTCACCTGGGAAAACAGGAACTTGCTTGTTTGCCATGATTGAGTTTGTGCTCAGTTAAGCTTGAGTTTTTACTTTGAAGCAGAGCAAACAATATATGTTGCATGAATTCAGAAAAGGGACAGAAGAGGACAGGCATGAGCTGAGAGAAAGAGGAGAGGAGAGGGGAGGGGAGGGGAATGATGACCAGTTTTGTGGATCCAGGATTTTCTGAAGTCGGACTACGCTGCACTTGAATTTTGGCAAAAATTCAGGATAAAATTATTATACACCCTTTTTTAATATATGTAAAATGATAAAAAGGGTTGTCTTTCTTATTACCCAAGAATGAGTCCACCATTTGGACCACCATGTTTTTACAATTTTA
>JAFBJR010000570.1:3527913-3661736 GCA_016785285.1 Brachirus orientalis
TTATATATATATATATATATATATATATATATATGAATATATCTCAAGAAGTGTCTTACCATTATCTGTTGCCAGGAATGTAGCTTCATAAATGTTGTTTTTGACATATATGGACTCCCGGTCTAGCATTGCGGTGGTTACTATCTGACCATTGGTTCTGTTGATGGACAGCCAGTCAGCTGGGTCATTCAGCTTTGCATACCTAAAGACACAAGGATGGTTCGATGAAGAAGTTAGAGCCATGGCTTTCTGTGTTTACAAGCACTTATAAATCTTCTCCTCTGTCTGTGCATACTTAGATTGCTTGCACATACACACCTTCACAAAATCACAACAGCCTGACCTTCACACAGTTTAATTCTTCATTGACTTCTCCTCCAGAGCCTGCTGCCTACAGTCAATTTCACCTCATTTTTCACTCCTGTGTACCAGGCACTGAAGTCAATTACCTCCCTAGTTAAGCATTGCTGCAAATGCCTTTGAGTGTGTGTGTGTGTGTGTGTCACATGCACATACAACATTAGTGTTTTGCAGAAGACTAAACACCCTGACAGTTATACACATGGATGTGCTAGTCCATGTGTGTTTGCAAATGTTTTTGTATAAGAAATCTGCTGTAGACAGGATGATAGCATCTGATCAACAGACAGGAAAGTGGATGTGGTAGCAGGTGGCAACCCCCCTGTGGGATAAAGGACAGGGAAGGAAAGGGGGATCATCTCCAGGATTGAAACTCAATCTCACTTGGATCTAACCATTCTCCTTTCTCTGGCATTTGTCTCCTTCGTGCTTGTTCCACACTTTCGATTTTATCTGATCTCTTCCAACCCGTGCCGCCTCTCCTAATCTTGCTGTGCTTTTGTATTCATACATTTTCTTATCCCTGTCTGTGTCATCTCATTCCCTCTGTGACATGGAGTTCATAAACCGCCACCTCTTCTGGCTGCAATTCCACTTTCGAGTGTGAAACATCATCTGTGGACATGTGACTTTTGGCCTTACACAACGTGGGTTTCTCCAACGATCCAAATTCATTCACTGAATGTCAGTTTGAGCAATAAGGCCATGTTATTATATAGCATACACTGCAAGCTTTTAAATCCATCCAAATTGAAATGGATTTGCCCTTAACCCAGCTTTTATATTTATTGAATCGTTGTGTACTAACTGACAGTATACAACCCACTTTTTTATGTGTGTTTGATTAAATACCTGATGCACATTTCTACTTACATGCTGGAGAATAGAAGCCTAGAGGGGTTGGTGGCAATTGAGGGGGGTTTGACAGAGAGTATAATCTCTCTCCTGCAGTGAAGGAGGTGGATTTTTCCCAGCAGGCAGTGGGCATGATCCCATGCATAGCACAGTGCAGGAAAGGGGATCACAGACATGACATTCCCACACTCTGGATGGGTTCACACAAACTCGCCGAAAATCTACAGCCACTGACGGACTGTGAAATCACCATGAGGACTACAGTCCAGTCCATCACACCAGGAGGGCAGGATCAAAGGGTGAGAGAGGCAATTTGGAATTGGTGAGAGAGGACCTGAGATGTACTGTAGCAGCATGGCTGTATGATCTAGTTTTAATATCCTCATTAAGAATGACTTGATACCTACAGATATTTAGTGTCCAACTGCTTCTCAGTAAGCTTTGCTGTGCCAAATGGACTCTCATAGCCTCCAATAAAAGACTGTCTGTGTATTTTTAGTGGACGTCAGTGGGAAATAAAAGGGCCAGTTCACCTGAATTCCAGGAAAACTGCTGAGTTTATTGAAAGAATAGTCAGACTTCTTTGTGACGTGTTAAATATTGAAGAGTGATTCTACTGGTACTTATAGCTTAAATATGAGAATCAGAAAAAGAATTGCTGAGTGAAACAGCAACTATCTATTGAAAATAACCTGCCTACTAGTGCCTACACAGCATAATGTATTTTGTTTGTTTGAATTGTACAGAAATTGTAGTCTCAAGCCAACAGTCGGGACATTCTCCAAATTGCTTGACCACGCAATGCAACCACTGCACTGACCACCTCCTATTTCTTGCTCCTCCTGTTGCACTCTCAGTGAAAGTAAATCCAAAACCTCCTTCTCCACAGTTACATAAAAAAAAACATATAAAAGATTATCAAAAGTAAAAAAAAAAAAAAAAGCATGAGGAATAAAAAAAAAAAAAAAAGAAAAGAAAAAAAAAGAAACTGCACGTGTAAATTCAAACAAAAAAAAACTGTCAGAAGGATAGACTGATCAGGATGATACAAGAACTGGATGGAGGTGGATGGTGCATGGTTGGTTGCCATGGAAACAACTGAAACCTCCTGTTGCAGCATACAGTGAAAATGTGCGAACCGATGTATTCCTTCCAGCAACAATTTCCAAAAGTGTAGAGTGATGAGGTCTAAATCTGGGTTAGTGATAGTTAATATATAGAAAGCTGCTCCCCATAGTTTTTACATAACAGTTTGTGTACAAATAAATGAATAAATGTACAAATAAGTATAAAATAAATGAAAGAAATAGTAGCATTAGATTGGATTAGTCCTGTACCTCTAAACAGACCTAGGTTAACTTTTTTAGTCCTACTTGACTTGATGATTATAGCTTATGGGTCAAACACAGTAGCCAGAATACCTGCAGGGTTCAGGATGTGCTTGGTTAATTTCTCTCTCTGGCTTTGCCATGTTAGGATGGAAAAATGTGCCTCCGTGAAGAAATCTCTTGAGCATCACACGTAATTAGGATGCACTGTGCTGAGTTTAGTGTCAGATATCTCGGTCAAAGTAAAAATGTCACAAAATGGGCAAATGGAAAAATCAATATGCTGAGTAAATGTGCTTTGCTGTGATTTAGATGAACGGGCCCTTCAATATCAGAGAAAATAAAGAATAGGTTAGGTTTCTTTTTTTATGAAACATAAATCAAAGAAAACATACAAACAAACATAGAAAACCAATAAGTAGAGTCTCCAGCAGAGCCGTGCCCTCATGTCATTGATTGCTTCAATAAAAAGACAAAGGATGAAAATATGTCAAGCATGAAACTTTTTCTTCAGTAACGGTCTGTAAATGACCACTGGAAATCTTCCCTCGTCTTTTGCATAAACCACGATTAAAGAGGCAGGGTACAAAAGGAATGTCACCAAGGTTTGTTCTCAAAGCAGAATACCCTGTTCACAACCAGACTTTAATGAAGTCTCCTCAACAGCCTTCAGCGCAAATGTAATAAACTTGATTCAAAACAAAGGATTGAACAGACTATGCAGCTGAGCTCATTTCCAGCACTCTGACTACACAGTCCCTCATATTATTAGTTTAAACTCTCGTCTTTGAAATTCCAAATGGACAGATGGTTTGGTTTATATAGTGAAACTCTCTATGTATGGTTTTATACAGCTATTTCACTTAAGCTTTTCTGCACACTGTAGATGATGGAGCTTATTTGGCCATTAGAATGTTCCTGCAAAAGTACCCAGTGTTTTTGTTTACAAGTCCCAACTGTCATCAACATTACTGGTGGCAATTGGCAGTCTCTATCACTAACTTTTTAATGATGTGTTGTGCCAATATTTTCTCTAGTTAGAAGGGTAGTTTTTGTTTACTCTTGTGGTAGTATGTGATATACCTTATCTCTTTCTGTGCTTTACTGAGAGCTCATCTTCTTGAAGGCTTCTCTCATTTGGGTGTTGGATGGTGTGAGTACAGCTGAATGTATGATTAGGCCTGGCAGGTTAGTGATCTTAGCAAGCAGCAGGGAGCAGGATGGCATTTATTTTTCAAACCCCCCTGACCCTGAGAATGAAAAATGCATGTCTCAGTCTTAGCCAAGGCAGTTTGGGTAATCATTTATGCGAGTGTCTCTAGTCCCATGTTTCGACCTTACTGGTTGGGTGTCTGACAGGTGATGCTTGATACCCCACTCTGTGTCCCCTGGCCCTTATTCCTGTCCACAGTGCCTCCTCCCACACTCCAAAGGATGATGCTACACCGTCTCTTCTTTGATGAGCACCTGTCAGGTTCAAACCTTGACCCAGAATCAACTCACCATTCACATTATCTACGTCCCTCCACAGTCCCTGTAGACTTTCTTCATCTTACTTTTGACTTTTATAGCTCCCTCTAAGTCTTCTCCATGTCTTTTTGTATGTTTCTCTGCAAACCATTTACAAAGACATACGGGTCTTTGTCATATGCAAAGACGTAAACAATAAATGACTTATGACACATGCAGTAATGTCAAATCTAAAAGTCTATCTCATGCAAAGTCCTGCCAAAGGAGTATTGGACCGATTATGCGTGTGAAAGTTTGAAAATGAAAGTTTAACACGGTAATGAAACGTTGTACTTGGTTTTAACTGATTGGAAAAAAAATCCCAGAATAAGCCCCTGACTTCTTACTGGTTCTTTTGAGTAAGGGAAATTTAAGAAACAGAGAGATCAGCTGTGATTAGTATTCTTGCATAACAATCCTGCGAAGACACCTTTTATAGAACTGGTTAAGCAAGTGGATTGACGGTGATCCTATCCAGATGGGTCCAAATTACTGAGGTGGTGGTTTTGCCATCTCTAAAGTCCTCCTTCCGCTCATGGTGAGAGCAGAGGAAGGATATTTGGCTTCCGTTGGGGAGAACATGATGGCCAACAGCGTCCTTTTATAAGTCTAACTTAATGCCAAGAATTACAGGACTACCGTGCACAGCTCATGGTAAAACAAAGAAGAAACCAAAGAGGTCAAAGTGAACTCAACAGGGAGAAAGGATGAGAGAGAAGTAAAGACAAAGTAAGGGCAGAAAAGAGGGGGGGGGCAAGCTGGTGACTTTGTCGTCTATCTAAATTATAACATACACCCAATTTACTCTAATTTGCTGTGAAATTAGCTGAGAAATTTGTTTAGACCATTTCCCCAGAGAAAATTAAAAGGAAGGGGCTGCTGAAGTGTGAGGTGGTTGGAGGAAGGTTGTGTTAATGTCACATTGAAAAGTCATGTTATCCACACAAGTGCTGTTCTATATTGTACTGGTCCTTGGTACATTCACATAAGGACTCTGTACATTTGAATGGAAACACCTGCAGACATGTGATCGCAATTTAAGAATTTGACAATGATTTGGAGGAAAGTGTACAGAATAAATCTACAAAGCATTTCATTCAACCACAAGTGCAGTAATTCTATTTCTTTTGTACCAAAAGGTTATGTATTGTATATGTGATTTTCAATATCCATATGGAACCAGTGTAAAGATGTCATACTGGAGCTAAAGCTTTCCTAAACAGAGAATGAAGTCACTTTCCCTCAGGTGTATAGTGTGTATTCCATGCTTCTCTGGTCTTTAATTTTAAGTACCCACTCCAGCTGTGGATGTGAACATGTGTGTGTGTTAGTGTATGAGAGTCTTTTCCTGTCAGACTGTTGTTGGTCCGACACAACCTTTAAAAGGAAAAAAAAAAATTACAGCAATGTGAAATCAATATGTTCCACTATAATGTGTTTGGAATGTTGTATTCACATGAAAGTTAACGTAAAAGAAAGAAACTGAATGGGTCGATAACAGCATTGTCGATCACTAAAGTTAAACAAGCTTTTATATGCCATTTTACGTTCTAATATAATCTTTAGGAGGATTTAAGGGTTAACGAAAATGCGGAGCTGGCAGTTTGGCGGCCAACCTTTACTTATATTGTGACAACTGGCAAAATGGTAATCTAAATAATGTTAATAAAATAATAGTCTCAGAGACCTAACATAAGTGGAATTTGAATTATATATAACAATGTGTTATAATGCAGTATATTTAGATACCATAAAAATAATCCATCGACAAAATACAAGAATACTTCCATAGTGCTACAGTGCTTCAGAGCATCAATACAGTGTCAAGCCATGAAATATTTCACAATTAAAATTTTCTTACACAGATATTAACATTTATTTATTCGACTAACTTTAGCTGACTAACATATTGCCATATAAACCAAAGAATGCTGACATTTTTTTCCATGCTGGCAGTCAAAAAAACCCACACCGCCCAGAGACAGCCCTTTACAGTCTCCACTGTATTCATTTACATTGCACATAGTGACAAGTTTACGCCCCTGTAATGCCACAATGACAGCAGGACTATGGAAAGGTCTGCTAGTCGTTTAAAGGTTGGTTTACATTTCAGCTCCAGAGAGGCTTAGCAGAGAGTAAGAACACTGCAGGTGGACATTATGCTGTGTCAGACATTTGATATTGAGCCAGCTGTTCTCTTCATCCTCTCTCTGTGTATGTGTGTACCTGCATGCATGTGTTCATGCAACCTACTATACACCACACACACACACACACACACACTTCTGATTACCTAGAGGCTATTGCTCCCTATTAACCTTCTTACCCTCCTTAGACAAGAGCTGTGCTGGCACATATATTTCACACAGTAGGACTCTGAGAGATGAGTAATGCTAAAATATAGTTCCCTTGTTGAACCTTGACTTTTAACTACTGACATGGAACCTATCCAAGAGATGTTTTAGTCCAAATGTGCTGCACATGGGGGGCTTTCTGCCAAGCTTGTACTTACAATGCAGTGAGCAAGACTTCTTTGTGGAGAGATTGATTTACCCCAATTACCCCATTAGAGCTTTCAAACAGTACCTGATTATCTGCTGCATCTGTAGTCGGTCAGGATCTGAGGCTGAGAAGGTTGTCAGGCTGGTACCGGCAGGAACACCCTCCTCAAAGCGGATGTGTTTTGGATTTGTGGGGAAATATGGGGGTTCGTTGACATCCTGGACAGATATGGTGACACCTGCTGTGGACTGGAGCGAAGACTGGATGCCACTGGCTAGATGGGCCTGGTTGGAGACCACCACTGTCAGCATGAAGGCACGGTTCATCTCAAAGTCCACTGGCTAGAGGAAGAAAGGACATGTTAATGCTAGGTAAAGGTTATTACAACTGAAGTAGTTGAGACTTCAGTCCTCATGGAAAACAGTCATATAATTTGTAGACAAACAAACAAAATGCAGAATGAAGGATCAAATTAAGCATCATATGCACAAATGTCTTTCATAGACATACATGAACATAACAATACATACAATTGTGCATTACCTGATAACCATTTACATCTAATTGTGAACCTTTGGCAAAAAAACTCTTATGCTATGATGAAAGATTCAATTAAAGATAATTTTAGTTTAGTTTAAAACCCCTGTCAACAATTTTCTCTCACACTGGCTAAGGAGTATGTGTTGAAACTTGTTAATGATAAACGACATGAAGTATAAAGATGTTGTGTCATGTGGACCCACATACTGTACGCGCAAAGACACACACACACACAGAATGTGAAGAGGCAGTAGAGCTTGTGTGACACACGATGCTGTGGCACTAGACGGCTCTGCCTTTTTCAATGAGTGCACTTAGAGCATAGTGTACTGTATGTCTTCTCTACAGGGGTTTTGCCAGATGAGCCTAAACCAGCCTGACAGTTCTGTGCTCTACTAATGAAGACTACACCGTCAGGTTCAAATGACAACAACGAGAAGCAAGGAAATGAAAATGGGAACAATTACACTGCTTGCAGGTACTGCTGTCCCATTTCTGTGCAAGCAAGATGATGCTTAGCGCTGTGAGGCTTGTGTCTCTCATGTTTGATTGTGATGTTAATGACAGTGAGCACATCTTTGTGTTGCACTGTCTCATGCACAGTAAGTTGAGCTCAAATAGGCCATTTAATGGGACTGCTGGCTTTGTCCAAGAAGACAAGCAGTATTGGGGGAATCAATTTATTGAATTAAGTGTGTCTGCCTCCGCTACACTAGGTGGCAATATGCCCCCTTGCAGCTTGTTAGTATTAGACAGTTTCTGGTTTAAATTGCAGCTAGTTGTTAAGATGTCAAGTGCCATTCCAGGTCTTCCTACCATCCATGAATTTCAAAATATTTAATTCTTTATGCTGACAGACAAATCTGTATCCTCATCAGACCAATACATTTCGCCATGTTTAATCACTGTTGTTTTAGTCCTCTGTGTGCTGACTTCTTATATTATTTTTGGGTTTAAGCCATGGCACAAAAGCAGAGCACCCAAATCGGATTGGATTCAAATCTGGTCCTACTGAATGTACACATGCAGTAGAAATTTAACTCACAATCGCATTATCTAGGTGTACGTTTGACTCAGAGAAATTAAATTTAGTACCATTCAGTAGACTAATATCTTTACATGTACAATAATTAGATTTTTTCTGACATGTAAATTTACTGAATGTTATCCATGGACACTGGTGCACTAAATACAAAAAAATCCTTAATCAAACAGTTTGGTCTGTGTGGCTGCTGATATTTTGCCTGTTAGTGTTTATGCACATAGGTTTAAATGAAATCACATGAGTGTGGATTTGTGTATGACCCGATGATGCACTGGGGAAAACATTTACAAGCTAACCACGCTCAGGGCTCTTTGATCTACTGCCAGCGATATTCAGAGCACAGGGAGGTCTAGAATATAGCTGTAGGCTAAGTGAAACACACATATGTATACCTCGAGGGAAACCAGGGGAGTGAGAGGTCAATAACATGGTTTCCATCTTTTGCCCATGAGCCATCACATTTTGCATCTTCACACTGCATTTATTTGTCTCGTTTCCTTTTACCTAATTTGCTCCACCATATTCCATATTTGCTCCAAATCCCCCCCCCCCCAACTTCTCTGTGAACTAGTCTCTCTGCAGTCTGCATCTCTCCATCCATGAAAATCTTGTCTTTTTTGTCGCTTCTCTTCATTTCCCCCTTTCATTGTCACTGTTTATCATAAGCTGTGATTTCCATATCCTAATGACTCAAGCGAGTCTGTTTGTGTGCTTCTCTCCATGCTTGTGTGCTGGTTTTTATTAACATGTAGCAAAATGAGAGTACTCTCCCAAGAGACTGGTGTAAACTTGTGACACGTTATGGTTAAGACCTCAGCCCTTGTTTACAGAGGAACCCAGGTCCCTTCTGGGAAACTGTGGCAAACCTGGGTGTCAAAATGTCTGCACTAGTCGCAGCAGACATCTTGTTAAAAATAAGAACACCAAAGTAACATTTTTTTTTTTATGGCTTTTTGCTTTTACCTATCGTATTTTGTCAGATGTGAACCATTCTGAGTCTCTTTCCCTGGAGCAAGCTTAAGCCCCTCTGTTTACATGTTGAGACAGTCTATTTCATATTTCTTCCCAGGAGGTGTCCTGTCTCTTATTTTATGATTTCCTGATAATCTCAGATGGGTCTCTGTGGAAGCTTACGGCTACCTGGGCTGCCTGCTGACTTTTACATAAGGGTGTCAGAGGAATGGATTATAAAAGGCAGTCATGTAGAGATAATAAAGAGAAGCAAAATGCCAATGCTTGGTTCTCTGGGTGCTGTGGGATTTACAAGGAGATGTTATTGCTGTTCTTTTAAGCATTATTATTGTGAAATGTGAGATTTGCAGTTGTCGGATACACAAGGACAATACACCTGGGTCATCAGGGTCACAAAAATAAACTAGTTATTTATACAAAACCCCATATGCAACATGATAATCACATTCACTGAGAAAAACTCATGGATGAGCACACAAACACCAACATTAAAGGCCATTCAACAGCATGCGCATTACACACAGCAAAGAAGATGAATATCACAATATGTTTCTTCTGTTGTCCATTTTCTGGATATGGCGCTGAATGGTTTAAAAACCTCTGAACAAGCTCAGTTTGAGAGGTTAAACACGAACACAGAAGGTTGTTACAAGACATAGCTTTGTTGTTGCTGTCATTTAACACAGCAGCTAGCACATTATGAGTGTATAAAACCCGCTGCCTTTGTAATTGAGAAATCAATATGTAATTTGCTATAGCCATTGTGTTTAAGACTGTGTGTGAGTGTATGAGCTGTTTGCGAAGGGTGCAGACACCTACAATCCCTCATTCGGACATAAAGGGGCACAGGAAAGGCAAAGACCTTCGCCTGTCCCCATTTAACTCTGTTGTCTTATGTTTATGCTTTAAACCCAGAGGCTATCTGACATTCAAGAGAAAAAGTGAGCGTAGAAATGTTCCTCTATACTGGCACCATAAAGCGACAACCTGAGCATGTCTTAAAGGTACAGTGCAGGAAGGCCGGGTCATAATTACCACGTTCTGCATCTGTGGAAAGCCGCTTTACATCTTTGCACTAGCGGCAATTTCACACCAGGGGCAGCCCATATTCTTTGAGAGCTCTCTTGTACATGTGTAGGTACTGGTGGACTGGTGGACAGATCATATGAGCTCAGACAAGTTTCCATGGTTACAATCCTTTTTTGTTGTCTCTTTTGACCAAATCAACATCACGCCCCAACAGAGCTCCATAGGTCACATGACTCAGTCCTAATGAACTGCCATATTGGCAGCCTAAAATGTGGCAAAAATGAAGAGGACCAGCGATATATCTTGACTTGACAGACTGAATATATCTGATCGTTATTATGCCCCTGACATACTTTTTATGAGTTTGGAAACAGCCAGAGAGGACATTATTCTGGATCTGAAATGTTCTGACATCTTCAACTTCCTGATTAACTTCCCTTCATCTTACTCCAGAGAGTCACTGAAAGTTTACAGGAGCCTGGAGGGAAGGAAATGGATGCAATCTGGCTTTGTGTCAAACATTCAACTCTGGAGTCTACCAGCTAAGGATAGCATTGTTGTCACTGGAAATAAATTGTTGGCATTAGCAATGGGCAGTCTAATGTAAATAAATGTTGTATTAATATTGCTGTGGAGACTTTTATGTCAGTTGGACCGAGTCCATTATTTCCAGTGAGTTAACCACAAAATCTGTTTCTTGTGGGTTCCCATTGGGGATGGTAAAATGTCTATCCACAATCTTCCCTTTTATGATGAAAACAGTGACGGGTTGTCTGACATATTGCATGATTTCTTGTCTAGTATATACTGTACGTCTATAGAGGTGAACAGCATAGTATCCTGCCAGAGGGCATTACCTTGGTTGTGTCCTATCAGCTACAGAAGCTCTATTGGACTGGAAAGTGTTGAGCAGTCAGTTTGTATGATTCATGCAAAATCTCACTGGAGGTATGTGCTGATCAATGTAATGTCCCTGTGGACAATATCACACAGACTTTAGCAGACATCTGCATGGACATAGACTTTATGACCCAGCCTTCAGTACTAGTAATGTCTAATGATGAGATCCCTTTCCCTCACATCACTAAACAATGGTTGCGGACCAGAAAGTATGTTGTTCTTCCTGTTGTTTTTGTGTAATATGCTTCAACTTCAAAATGCAAAACACACACGTTGTTTTGCATTTTGTTGATTTTTGCTGTAGAAAGTAGGAAAGTTAAATATAAATTATGCACTCTTACAAATACATATGGGTAGTGTACCACTAACCCTGTTAAATGTGACCTTTAAATGTGAGAGTCCTCCAGTCCAAGGATCATATTAATCATGATGTGCACCAATATACTTTACTCATACATGGACACAAAAATATGCCTATTTGTGTTGTTTTTAACTGCTCCTACACAATGGAACTTTAATATAATTGCTTCTTACCTTAACCACTGTGACCATGCCATCGTTGGTGACAGGGTCAGTGCGGATGGTGAAGTGTCCAGATGGGTCTCCACTGATGATTCTGTAGATTGCATTCCAGTTCGGCGAGTGTGGTTGATCAGCATCCACTACTGTCAGGTTAGCCACCACAACACCCACTCGATTCTCTGGGACCTCACCGGAAAACTGCAAAATCAAGAGTAAAATGTTACTTTGTAAAATGCTGCTGCAAAACATCCACTCTAGCTCAGGTTCATAGGGATCCATTGAGCTGTATGCAGTAATTTTCACAAAATGTCAATGAGTGCCTATCCTTATTTTATATAATAATAATAAAAAAAAAAAACTAAAAAAAAACAGTGTTAACCAGTGTTACTTTTTGGTTTTCAGGTAGAGTAACTTTAATGATCCCGCTTTTACCACTACGGAGTTGTAAACAAGAAGTAACCCATTTGCGCACCAGCAAGCACATCCACACAGGGGCGATAGTTCCATTTTCAATAATTTTGTCCGCATTCCCCATGTCCGTCCTTGATGAGGAACATTTTTTCTTTCCTTTGAAATCCAGAGTGACAAACGAGGATAGAATGACACCAGCAGTGGGGACAGTCATAACAATTGTTTGAGCGTACATGAGTGGCTTTTAGTTGTCTCCATGCTGTAAAAACACATGTGCTTTGTCCTGATAAGCCTGATGACGAGTGAGCCACTGCCTGTCATGTGTCGCTCTCATGGTGGAGACTGATCAAAGCAGAGGCTCAGGGGATGAGGTCCATAAAACAAGAGCCAACAACAGAAATAATGCACCGCTTTACTGTTAAACACAAGTTGCCCACTGCCCCACCTACACAAACAACCAGACAACTCACTGGGGGGGGGGCGGATAGAGAGTGTACATGTTGATATGTCTTCACCTGATCTGGAGGCAACAGGCATGTAAGACTATAGAGTCACTCTGCCACCATGGGTAACAGGCATGGGATAGCCACTGAGCTGCTTATGTGGGTGTAGGCTATCAAAGAGCAAAGCCCCAGACCAAACACTCCAACAGACCATAATACCCTGCCTGGCAACCATCGCATCATCCAACAGCAGCAGGCAGATTAGGGGGGCTGCACCAGGAGAGCCGTTCAGAGACTCAGTGACATTCCTAAGACAACAGACAACTCAGGGTGGTCCTGATGCACTGCCTTCACAGGATAAGTAGACGGGCTGTTGTATGTTTGTGTCAGAGTAAATTTGTGTATGTGCATGTATGTATGCATGGTTTACTACTGTGGTTGAGTTCTAGGAATCCAATTCAATAGCAGCTTCAGAGACTCTTGAACATCTCTAAGAGCAGCTCTTGCACCCTTGCAGCTCTGATTATCAGTACCTCAGTTTAGGATTCATTCTCTCATTATTTCCTTATAAATGTGAGAGTTGGATGGGATTATACCAGGCATCTGAAGAATAGGTAATAAATATTACAAATTTAATAGGCATCCTTGATGTGCCATGACAGTTTTAATTCCCTACACATAATCTTCAAGAGTTGACTGATCGAAAACAACTGCTTGACCAACACGTAAGAAAACAGCTGAGATTTAAAACCCCCTGTCCAATGCTAAAGCACCTCCCTCAAATCTTACCACAGAGGAGCGGAGGGCACGGACATACTGTATCTCCAGAAAGACTGGCATATAACCATCTTTACCGTCCATCAAGGGCAGATGTACGGTGATGCTTGACAGCGCTAACTACTGCACCAAGGTGGCTAGTCCTCTCAGTGACACAGCCACTTAACCAGCAGACTAAACCAGTGTTTTCCAAACATCTTATATGGACATGCCATTTTTCGAAGATGACAAAGAATCACAACCTAATTCACAATGTTACTGCCATTTCTGTAACACCTAATATTATTTCGAATAGGTAACAAGTAATTTCCAACAGACATATTTGTCAAATTAATCACAACTTCATTGTATACTTTTTGTTGACCAAAGAAAAAATCACTCCTATAACCCCATGAGCCCATGATCTGTGGGCCCCATCCCAGTCCAAGAAAGTGACTGCAGTAAGTACACTTTATTCACTATCATTTGATATCAAAATATGGGATGGATTTAAACTGAAAAATGAGCTGCTCTGATCTACTTGTAGTATTAAGGCTGAGGTCCATAACTTTAAAATAGAAATTAATGTTTGCCAAACAATCAGTGTTTCTGAGAACAGTGATGTTTTGAAATTTGCGTCACTTGAAAACATTCCCGTGCTCAACTTTAATATCAAGACTGACACAGCTGCATTACAATGGAAATGGGAGACAGATGAAACAGATGGAGTATGGCTGAAAATGCCAAGAATACCCAACAAAAAGAATTTAAAAACCATAAATGTTCAGCAGTCTGACAGTATAAACAGTTATTGCATCTTGCTAGTGATAAGTGGGAGTTTCAGCATCACCTAGGCACATGCCATGTTGAGGCACAGTCACAGTTTATGTAATTACTCGTTATTCCTCAGAAGGGGCCACAGAAGTTAAACAGCGCAAATTAAAATGTCTTTAAATATACCAAAATAAAAACTTAAAGTGAAAGAAACAGTTCTTACCAATTCTTCACTATATTCAGTCAATGTGATGCCTTTTCTTTCTCTTACAGACCTTTATTTTTATGACAATTAGACTCAATATTGCACCATGATGAAACATTTGTGAGTTTTAACAGCAGCATTATCATCTCTATTTGAAATAACTAAGGCTGTTTATTTCACTCTGAAATAATTTATTTATTTTTTTGCTGGATCCTGCCTTGACATGAGACTATGCTCCTACAGTATCAGTTGTTTCAACAGTGAACTGCTGCATTACCGTCTTTTATAGACTCAGACTTTCTCTGATCAGGTATATTTTCCTCTCTGTAATACTGTATCTGTATCCATCTGGTGACTAAAGGAGGTGGGAGCTCTTTGTGATTGTGACTGGCACAGAATGCAGTTGACTTTCTCACAGCACTTGACAAAACACCTCTTGCCAACACTCTCACCCTCCTGTCACTGTTTTGGCAGCCGGGAAAGTCTAAAGAAGGCAAGGGGAGGTGAGGGAAAAGAGAGGAGAAGTGACAGGATACTTCATCATAGAAACTTTGTGGGGACAGTAAAGAAAGGAGAGCACTGCAGTAAACACTTTATTGTAGGTTCATAATTACAAAACATCACATACAATATGAGATACACTACAGTCATTGTTGCAGTATATTGAACTGTATGCATAAACAAACAGAGGAGGTATTACTATGAATAGTTATTCAGTTTTATTTCAACTAGCTGCATCACAGACGTAATGCAAAGCATGTATGTAGTCCTGAATAAGCAGCCACTGCCTTCTAATCTGAGCACACACACACACACACCAGCATTTGCTGCCTTGAGAAAATAGGCATGATTAAATATTAATCATCAACATTAAAGACAAATTCCCCAAACTTTATATTTCTGGGACGCATTGAAAGATCTATGGGATTAATGGCTTGCATTCTCAACAAAATGGCTTTTATGTTATCCTACCACTAAAATGGCCGATTTATGAAAGGACTGGATACAAGTGCTCTGCTCATCCTGACTCTAAAACCTCCACCAAAATTTATCATTAATATCCATGATGTGCCAATGGAAGCGCACTTAAATGCAGTGGAATACAGTTAGAGGATATTAATCTGTTACTGGCCACTATCATCAATACACTATCAGTAGAGAATCCTAATGCAGGAAGGGATGCAAAGACAGGAAAGGCCTCTGATTTACAATGGGACATGCCTATGCTTTATCACTGCTGTGGTAGAAAATAGCTCCTTTCACTAAATAATCCTTCATTCTTCCTCCTCGCCCCATCATTCTCTCACATTTTTTCTCCTGCTCCATTTTTCATCTTGGAGTCTGGTGGTGGTCCAGTCACGACTCCACCCCTCTCCCCTCACTTTGTTTTCTTTTTCTGCTCATCATCCTTCCTCGCACATGATCTTCTGCATGTCATGTGGCAGCACACTGATGAGCTCCACGCATGCTCACTGCCATTGATAACTCATCATTATAAGGGTCTTAATGGTTCCCAGGACAATTGCTAATGCTTAATGCTCTAATTCAAAGTGGCAAGTCTACAGTGCTTCAGCTGGTTTCCCTGCAGTTACAGAGCAAAGCACGGAAACTACCCAAGAGGACTGTGCTCTCATCACTCCTGATAGTAAAGCACACACACTGAATAAATACCGACACCTAAAGCTATACTTACACATGGATAGATTTTTCTTCCACTGAAACTAAAATGAAGACAAACAGACTCACCTTTAGACCATCTCAAGGGCATTACATAAGTTCAGGCAAAGCAAACAATTGCCTGGAGCCCTAGATGGCTGATAAGTTAGTCCACAGTTATGACACTTTTGTGTGCAGGAGATTTCCACAACACCACGGTCAGAGAAGTCCAAAAGAGGCACCAAGACACTGGTCTGTTTCAGATATGGTGCTATGGTGCTAAGTCCACAGTGATCTGATTGCTTGTATATACAACTGTTCTGTTCACAACTGTTCACACCTGCTAATAAATATCCATCAGATGCATCAAATGCATCCTGGATGTGTCTCCTGTGACCACATACGACTGGATCTGGTGTCCCCTGCCCTTTATTCAAATGAACAATGATGTCGTGCTTATTCTGTACATACGTGTCTGCTGTCAATGTGTTTTTGTGTGTGTGAGTGACGACTGTGAGTGAATATTTGGGAAAAGTTGAATTGACTTAAAGCTCTATTAATGCTGCTGTATTACTGAAATAAGAGTGTAAGCATTAAAAGAGGAACTTGTGTGATGTTCACTGTAGAGGTGGATACAAGTAGATGAATGTATAAGAGATGATTAGTGTAAAAATAACTGTGAAACTGCAGCGGGTCAGAGGATGTGACATCCTCTAATGAGTCCTGACAAAGTATTGGCTTAATGCAGCTCAGGAATGTGGACACATGTAATCCTCAAACCACCTCCAAATTTGTTTTCTTTATGTTTGGATCTAAGGAAACATTCAGGACTGATCGAGAGTGGCCAAACCTGAACTTCACTCAGGATGGACGTGTATACCAGGTCTAAACAAGGTCAATTTTGCTGCCCAAAACTTAGTAACCTCAATCAAAATTTCTACACAATTTCAAAAAAATTACAATCGTGGGAGAGAAATGTTGAAATAATCAGTTTCATTTGTAGCTGCAGAAGTAGAGACCCCCGGCCCCGTTTGCATAGAACCCTTAAAGTCCCGAAAAGCACTTTCTTTTCAACAAACATACAGCTTAAATAACCACATTAAATAAAACCTTGACTCTTGAAACCATGCAAATAGTAATAATAATACAAAAAACAGACAGCACGGAGAAAGGTTTGTTTAGTGAAGATGGTGCTGAATTCCACATCCAGTGATATGATGACATTATATTTAGTACATTATGCTGGGCATTTAAATTTAACTTTGCTCTTATTAATGACCTTCTGTGATGCAATCATCGCTCTAAATATCACAGTCACGACAACAATCATTAACAATTTGCTGGCTCTTGTTTTTGCTGATGAAAGTCAATGATATGGATTAATTTGTCTTTGTGTGTGTGTGATATTTTGTGCATCCACTGCAAGGAAATTAAAACGTGCCCTTTGCACTTCATAACCCTCCCTCACTGTCCTTGTGTAAATCTTCCTGTGTAACAATAGAAGCGCTGTAATCCTTTCCTCATTTCATTGCTCCCTCTCTTTCACTCTTCCCCACCAATCACTTCAACCTTCCCTCTCTTCTTTAATGTCTTTCTCTCTCCACCCTTTCATAAAAAAAAGTGTTACTCTGTCACACTCATAATTTTAATAATTTCCCTCTTCTATGAACCAAAACCCTATCCTTCTAGAAGCAGTCACCCTTCCCCCCGCCCTCCCTCATTTGTAGTGACTCACAGTTCTGGAGGTCAGCATGGGAGGGTTGTCGTTGATGTCCGTGACAGTGATGATGGCGGTGGCTGTGTTGGAAAGGCCAAAGTTCAGGTTGCCCTCCATGTCTGTGGCCTGCACAATGATGGTATACTGGGACACTTTCTGTAAAATAGTAGAAATAGAAACAACAGTGTGCAGTTATTGGTCAGCTCAACAGAAAGCTTTCATCTTCTCAAGTCTGCAGCAGCAGCAGCAGCAGCAGCAGCAGCAGCAGCAGCGGTTACAGACTATGATTCCCGGAAGGAAAAGGAGGCCAAGCCTGTGTTCTGTTCTATAGTCACTGTCCATGGGCTTATGTGTAACACAGGGTGAAGTCTTTTATTCGAGTGAGTTGAAACCCCCTTTGCAGAACATATCCAGACTTCACACCATCTGCAAAGGCTGCACTGTGAAGCCTCTCCATGGGTGTGGCATCAAAGACATCACTTATATTAGGTTAAGACTATAGATGGGGAAATAATATGAGACGATGATATGATGACATTTTATCTTTTAAAAATGACGCCGTGTTGCTTCACTGGAAGCTGTGCTTTTTTTTTTCTCTTATTTAAAATGTTGTACTTAGGGGGGCTTGAGTGCTTTCAGCTCATCCCCCTTTCATCCATGGTTCCTCTCTCTTCTCTGGCATCCCCTGTCTCTTCTTCTGTCCCAGGGTGCAGTTAATGGGCTGCAGGAAGGGATGGAGCCCAGGAGCCGCCTGTCTGGATAATATGTCTCATCTCTGAGATTCCCAATTACATTCCCAGTCTCTCTCTAGCTCTCACCTGCTAATTACCAAGTAAATATCCCAATTAGACTAGGATGCCACATCAGGGGGATGTGGCATCCTAGAGCTGGCATACAAAGGCATACTGGCATACAAAGCTCCTGGCATACAAAGCTCCTTTCTGTACATCTCATCTTGATGCTAGACAAGATGCTGAACTTCAACCTTTCACAAACTCTCATTAACACCCATAGTCACACACGGAAGCCTCCATAAGCACGCACATAAACACACACATACACGTCTTTTTTCTCCATATCTTGTTTAAACACAGCACTTGCCTGACTATCCCATCAGCCTGCTGTGTACAGCGTGTACACAACACTCTGGCTAATTAGACAAGGGAGTAATTATGTAGAGCTCCTCTGAACCTCTCAGCATTGCAACAACACCACAGCATAACCAGGTTCCTCTAGAGACCTGAGGTCTGCTGCTGTCAACAAGCTTTTAAAAGTCCACCGCAGACCAGTGAAAAACCTTTAGAAGAGAACCGGTGTGGGAGTTTATAAAGAAGAGGAAGAAGACATTTCAAAAGTAAAGAACAGACAGACAGCAGGGGATGCAGCTGAGGCACAAGGGGGGAGGGCTACCAGAAATAGATGCCTTTTTTTCTGTCTTTTTTGAGCAACACCCCTGCTTGAAGAGAGGAGGGAGATGCAGAAACTCTCAAAGTTTCAAAGGTGCATAGTGCTGACTAAAAGTGGACCAGGGAAGCAGTGTAGACAGCTGCATCTTCCGGTTAAGTTCATGTACAACATACAAGCTCAGATTTTTACCTGCAAGGTTTTAGACTTCTAATTTAAACCTGTTGTAAGAAAAGGGGGATGTGTGTTTTCTACAGTTTCTTTAGTTTACAAAAGTATAATAATTTGTAGAAAACGGATCCTTACCTCATAGTTTTTAAAGTATGATTCAGATTTTTATTACTGTAAGCTTCCATTATTATTAATTCAATTAAATTCACTTAAAAAATCAATTTTTTTCCCCAGGGCTCACAGAGCAGTGATAAAGGACATTTAAGAACAGTTACATGTTAAATGAGCTGACCCAGCTCCTGATATAATTCACACAATGAAGTATAATTATTATATCTTCAATTTCTGTCAATTTAAAACATTTTTACCTAAATTTTACACACTGGACTTTTAGCCATGTACACTGTCAGTCCTTTGCTGTCATTTGCTGGGGTGTTAATGGTGCGATTTCTTACAGTGCAGTAATTTAACTTGGTTGTTGTCCTGTTAAGCAAGACAAGTTCCCACAATGTGACTGTGTAAACAGATTTAGGTCCCTACAACATAAGGGATAGCAGGTACACACACACACACACACACACACGTTTGCACTTCTATCAGAGTAAGGACCCTCATAGACATAATATATTCTCTAGTCCCTTACCCTAACCTTAACCATCATAACTAGATGCCTAACCCTAACCCTAACCTAAACCCCGTTCTAACCCTAACCCTAAAACCAAGTCTTAACCCTGAAAAAGCCATTTTCAGGGGTGGAAAAAAAGTGAGGACCAGCCAAAATGTCCTCACTTTGTAGGAATTATATGAATTTTGGTCCTCACTCTGCAGCAAGTACAAGAAAACACGCACACACACACACACACACACACACACACACACACACACACACACACACACACACACACACACACACACACTTACTTCATTGAAATATACAACTACCTATAGCACAGTTTTCCTTCTATTGCTCCCTTTACAGTTTTCTCTTTCTGCTTGTGCTTTATCAAGTATAGATGTGATTATATGAGCTTTTGTGTTTGTTTGACAGGCGTCAAGGGCATTCTATCTTATATATTTCCTCTCTACCTTTACCACACAAACTCTCTCTCTCTCACACACACACACACACACAACACACACTCTCCTAGGTGAGCAGCCCACTGCGGCACTGATGTGTTGTTAATGGGTCTGTCACTGGTGACAGTTTGGGATGGTGATTTGTCTGCGAGATCTCTTTGCAGAGTTGTCTCTGGCATGTCCATGTTGCACGAATACACACATTTAGATCTTGTCACAACTTTTTAAAGCTCCATTAACAAGGTGACCGTAGACAAAGGTAATTTAGTTGAAAAAAAAAAAAAAGGCCTGTTGTGTGTATGTGTGTGTGCCAAAACAGTTTCACATCACATTTCAGAGTCATCATAGCTACTCCATACACAGTCATTAAGGTGTATTGACTAACTCCAGATGTACCAACATGTTGGTGCCCATTTTTCGATCTAATTTTTTTTTTAAAATGACATGGTCTAAGTATAAAAAGGCTAAAACTAATAAAACTACAGACTGTTGGCTGCAGAGGCGCTGTTGGGGTGAACAATTAATTGAAACAACACGATTAGCAAATCGCAAAGGCAGCAATTTAATCACACTTTCTTTGATTGTTCTGTGTTCCATGATGATTAAAAACATGCCATACATAAATGTGGAGGGTATTGGAAAGCAGGAGCTTCACAAAAATTAATTGGAGGAAATGCACTAAAAGTCGTTGATTGTGAATTCTGTTGTATGTGTGAAAACCGTGGATAAAAGCGCACATCTGTTTAATGGTGGAAATTCCTTGCAGCAGGTGTAGGTATGTGGTGATTTGTGCTGATTACATGATAAGCTGCAGGTTTGTGCATCCAACAAAAAAGGAAAAGGCACAGCATGTGGTTTCTGTGACCCGAAGTAGTCACTGTTGATATTATGCTCACAAACATCTGCCGTTCAATATGCACACTTTCTCATTACCCACCGCCCGACCAACACTAAATTTCTCATTTGTGTTTGTTTTGATTGTTTTGCTACAATAACGGGGTTCGGAATGGGAAAGAACCCACCTCTCGATCAAGACCAGGTGCCACTGTGACAATGTCTCCTGTCTCACTGTTGATAGTGAACATGTTAGGGATGGGGCTGTGTGGCGTCTGGGACAGGATTCGATAGCGCACCATTCCATTAGCAGTGGTGTTGTCATCGGCATCAAATGCTGACAGATGCATCACGTACGTTCCTGAGAAAGAAGAAAGAAAATGGTTCCCTGTTTATGAACAAAGGCAATTAAATAACTCAATACCATATCTCAGAGAAGTGTCATGAAAAGTAGAATTTATTGCCAACCCTAAAGCTGCAATGTGTGACTTTTATTCTACCTCTTTTTAGTCTTTGCGAACAGAGACGGATGTATACTTATTTGCTTGCTGCGTCCTTCATCTGAAAACTGCTGCTGACCTAACGGAATGTTTGTGTGTATACATCAGAAGCTCAGTGGCAGGTGAGGACAATTTACCCATTTATCCTTTTATCCAGTCAAGCTGCCAAATGACCGGTATTTTGGAGAACTTTCAGAATTCACTTCAGAAACTTTTTTGTGTGCGTCTTTGTGTTTTCAGTCATATTCCAACCTGTTTACAGCCATCTTACTTTACAAGCGCAGTGGTGTTGTTACCCCCATCTGGCTTGTCATAAAACAAATGACTTCCTGTGTGCAGCATGGAAATGTCAATAGACAACACAAGATCTAAACACTGCAAAACCTGAGAAACACAGAGAGTGTAGTGTGGAGCTGATAGATTTAATCAGCATCGTGTGAAACAAGAACTATAAGCACAACAATTTTAATAAACTCTGGAATTTTTCTGAATAATAATGGTTTCATTACAACAATCAGTTCCCTAAAATAAATGACAAAATCTCTACTTATTGAACTGACATCACAATTTTAAGTGGATAGAGGAGGTAGATGCTTGTGACACTGCACAGATTTTAATAAAATATATCAGCAATAACCTGATGCTGGTTAATGTGTTGATAAAGGAGGCAAATTAAACAACATGTTCCATAACACTGTGACAACACTTCATATGGTGTTAATTAACCTCGGAAGATTTGTGGCAGCAGAAAAACGCTGGCCATCTAGAATATGTTTCATACAACATCTTCATCAACATGCAGTGGTAAGCACAGAGGTACAGTTAATCTCACATAATGCTGCATTTTGCAGTATCTGGTGACAGATATCGATTACATTATTCACATTCTGATATTGACCAACTGGCAAGCAAAGTATCAAGATGCTTGAAAACACTTGTTCACATTTATCAATGCAGATTTATGGCAAACTGTTGGAGACGCACTCTGCAAAAGACAAGCGCACACATACAGTGAAGTGCAGATGCAGATCTGTGGCAAAAATAGCATCTCCAGGGAATGCACCGTTGCTTTCCTACATAAACACCCAATCTCTCCATCTCTCGCGCTCGCTCTCCTTCACTTGTGTGTGATTGTAATTGCTGGAGATAGTGATATCATCCCAGTGACAGCCCCTGTCCGAGGATAATTGTAACCGCAGCTCCCATTTCAAACTTCATTACATTTCAAAGCAGCATTTGTCAATGACTCGGCCAGAGGGAGCACTCTGAAGGCCTCTCAGTGAGAAGAGAAATAAAAGCCAGCAGCAGGAGAGGGAGAGGAAAAGAGAGAAGCAGAGGACAGACTCCATATTTGGTTGGCTTCCAAGTGACTATCAGTTCTTCAGCCCTCATTTTTTTTTTTACTAGATAGAGGGATAGAAAGGAGGTAAAGAATCACAACGACATCACATCAATGAGGTAATTTCATTATGCTGCACTCTTAGGGGGCTTAATGTGGATCCTTTGTACAGGCGTCCTGAGCTGTGCCTGACAGGATTGGGTCGCCATAATGACTCTTTAATTTGCAAACTAATTCAAGTCTGTAATTGGCCTTCCACAGAAACTACTGGAGCTCTAAATTCCAAGACACACATTTCCCCCCCCCCTTTTTTTTTCTTTTTTAATTATTATTATTGTTTAGTAGAATGTCATGCATGGCATATGTCTGCTTTTCAGGGAAAGAAAGAGAAAAAGAAAGAAAGAAGTTCTTTATTGTGCCCCTGGTGTAATAAACTTGGGCTCATCAGGTTCACACACATGCATGCACACAATGAGCTCATCTTCAAGAGTCTTTCGCTCTGAGGTTAGACATAAAATGACCCAGTGGTGGGACAGCATGGTACATTTAATCCTCAATCTCCTCTCCAGCCTGAACACCCTCTTTGGTTTATGGCCACTGCTGCAGCCGACTAAATGAAAAGCCACTGTAGGAGACAGAATCCCTGTCTGTCTGCTAAAATTGGGAGTGGGGTGGGGTGGGGTGGTTCACAGATGTGTCACAGGTTCACAGGCATATCATTCTCACTCTTTCCTGATGAACAAGTCATTATCCGTCCACTCGTACCCCCCTTTCTTCTAAATCTTTAATTAACACATCCAACTTGTAATTGCTCCTGTGTCGCATGTCACATTTTCTCTCTTCTTCTAATAATTCATGTGTTAATACCTGGTTTAGAGCCTTCGTCCACAGAACCATTGTAGATCTGGTTTTTGAACTCAGGCCTGTTGTCATTCATGTCAATGACGAAGATGTAAAGGTCAATGGGGTTCTCAACCTGGTTCCCGTTCATGTCCACAGCATGGGCACGCAACTGGTGGACACAAACAAAACACAACAACAACAAAGACTTTAAATTGTAACCATGGTTATTATTGTGGGAACAAAGAGAAAAGAATGTATTCATAATTTATGATGAGCTTGATGAGGTCTTGTCATGGTTACATGGAGAAAACATTAAGTAAAATATTTACTGTTTGGTGGATAAGGAAAACAAAATGTTATAATGACAGAATGATTAAATCAATCCATCTCACACTTGTCTCTCTTCAATGATGTTCATACAAAATTCTAAATCTTGAAGGGATAAGTTAATAAAAATGTTTATGACGATATTATTTGTGCAGTGTCAAGCACGGGAGATGATATATAAACTACTTTAGGGCTTTGAGGCCTTGCAGACAAGACACTGTAAGGCAGTTACACAAAAGACAGTGTGTGTGTGTGGAACAAAATCTGAAATGCCAGAGTCAGGTGAGAAAAAGTGGCTGACATCATTCTTAAGATATCACCGGCTTAAGCAGACAAACATAATTATTAGTCAGTGTTGATTATATGACAGTATCTCAGTACCACACTTCAATAAACCTGAAATTTCCCTTTAATGTAAATGTCTTCAAAAAGCATCTATTATAGATTAAAAAAACCTGAACATCACCCTGGGTCTTAATATATGCCTTAAAAACTTAAGCTTAAACACATTTGACATGAAAATCAATTCTGGCCAACACACTTTCATCTTTTTATTGTTTTCCCAAATGTCTCTATAGTCACAGAGGTAAAACAAAAAACTAAATAAAACACCAACAAGAGATGAATTGTTTTTATGTTTCAAAGTGAATGCTTTCAAAGCCCCTAAAATATCTACACAATGCTATTTGAATTTATCATTTAACCGTGCTTATGAATGATAAAGGGAGCATTATTTAATTATACAGTACTAAAACTACAAAAAGACAGAAATGACCTTCATTATTACTTTACTAACTTTCTCCAGACGACTTATCACTTATCACTTTTACTCTTTGTGCTCAGAAATGTTTATCTCAGCAGAAACCACAACTAGAGACATCTTGTTTTATTGCAAAGGCAAGGTGTCTGTTTCGGGATCACAATGTTAAATCCCAGGCCAACATTCTGTTTGACTTTATTTGAGAGAGAGTCTTTAAATCTCTTCTCTTCTCTCTCCGACTCCACTAAAACACAACCATTTTCAAATTCAGTGGTGCTGTGCTCACACTAGATGAATCACCAAATAGGATTTCTCACAAAGTTTGGACATGAAGTTATTACTGGAATCAATATGTGATAGAGAACGAGTGCTGACTGCTTTCTCGCTTTAAGTCTGAGGCAAAATAACGAAACCGAGCGAATAAAAACAGGAGCTGAAATGATTAAATTATCAAGGAAATGTTGAGTTCAAATAAATATTTGTGATTTGTTTTTTCACCCCCTTTCGCGAAGGTCGAAAACAGACTTATGTGGCATCTTAAAATGAACTGCTCGCCTCAGTTTAAGGCTGGTTTGATTCCCTTCACCTTACCTGGGAATGTTTATATCCCTGAACATGACTTATTCAGTGATATACCTGTCAGGTGGAAGCACTGGGGATATGTTTAGTTTATACGGAGAAGGAGAAAAATAATTCAGATACCATCTAGATCCTACTCCTAACAACATAAGACTGATAAATATTTATTCTATTAAAATGTCAGCAATCAATTTCAGGCAAAGGGTCATTTGACTTTTTTTTTTTACATTAAAGGATAACCATCCATAGGAAGCCTGAAGGAGGACACGAAGTAACGAGGAGAGAGGAAAATAAAAACATCTGAGAAAGACTGTAACACAAGGATCTTTTTTTCCAGCATGTACGGAGAATGGAGAGAATGAACTGATCTGAGCCTAATGGGAAACATGCAACCTGGCCACTGCAACAGCAGTCAGATAAGTGAAAAAGCCTCTAGGCTCATTTTAGCAGGAAATAGAATACAAAGCATTCTCCCTCAACTTCTACTCCTCAGAGAGGTAAAGATCTTCTTCGCTGTTGTCTACCCTCTCCTCTCCACCATCTACTTCCACTCTACACCTCAGTTGAAATTGTGTCTTCAGATCTCCCTGAGGTTAATTTGACTTTACTTTTTCCACCCCATTGTCTGATCGGTCCTGCACCCAATATCCGTGCACTGCCACCACATCTCACTGTGCTGTAACAAGCTTGAAAACCAGGCACCTTATCTCTACCAACCCTCATCCTGCATGCACCCACACCCTAATTCAATAACAGCAGGAGTCAGAGATTACGGCCATGTTTAAAGAAGGCAAAATGTAATTCTGGGTCCACATTAAAGTTATTATCTTGAAAGGCAGGGGGAGAAAACAGAGCGTACCATGCGGTGCTCTGCATTTGGCAAAGATGAAGCATCTTGATAGAGATAAGAGCAGACCAGATGCTCCAAGGTTTTTTTCCCCCTCTCTCATAAGAACGTGTCTTGTTGCTCGGCTAGTTTGGAAATTCAGAGTGCTCATTCTTTTTAAAGAACTAGACCACAACTTTGTTCCGTCCTTGTATGAAATATGAAGAAAACAAATGAAAGAACACAAAGTCAAACCCTAACTTTGTTGTTATAATTTTCTCGTAGGAAAAGTTGCTCGTACATATAATGTCCTCTGTCTTAAAGTGAATAACTTTTGATGTTGTTGTTACTATTCAGCCTCTATTAAGTCTTTGGGAACAGAAATGATACAACATTTTATGCTGCATTCTTCATCTGAAAACGTGTGTAGTCCTGTGTCAATGCTGTACACTGGCAGTGTAGCAGCCGCCTGGGGCAACAAGTGTGTATCCCATTAAACTGCTGATCGACTTTTTTTTTTTCTCGTGCAACAGAGTTCACTTTTGAAACCTTTTGTGGATGTTTATTTGTGTTTTCAGTCATCCTCCCAACTGCCACCATCTGTTTTGACGTAAAACAAATCACTTCCCATGTGCAGCTTGGGAAGTTGTCAGGCGACACAAGATCTAAACTTAACTCTACCGAGAAACACAGGTGAAGCTGATTAGCTTAATCAGAATTGTGTGAATGAATTCTACAATGTTTAAAGGTCATTCAATACAGCTTTAAATTTCTCAGACTGGTTAATTTAATATAGTATACCTACTCTCGCATTCCTAACAGTAGTGTGAGTGGCAATTATACCTTTGTCTCTCATGAGCATCAATCTGCTCAGCACATGTTTGACTGAACATTTCTGCATCTGGATTTGGAAAACCATATTGAGTGATGAACTCAAATGTAGTCGATTTTCATGGCACAAACAAACAACATCAAATAGAAATACTATAAATTGGTACTTTATACCAACAACAAGAGAAGAAGTGAAAGGAGATGGCAGTTTTATTCAAATAAATCAGAGCCATGACAGGTGATGGGAAAATTGTTTTAGCCATGTGTGTTGCACAAGGACAAAACCTTTTTACGTTTGAATTTATATTCAGTTTGAAGAAACAGTGAAGAAGAAGTGTTCATTCATCATCTGAGCTGCAGTTTTTTAGAGTGCATTAAAAAAGTAATGTGACTGGCTGTGAACTCAATGATTAATCATCACATTGTCTGACGTTTTACTTCACTTCATCCAGATGCTTTGCACATAGTGCTACCACACCTCAAAAAAGAGATGCAGCAAATTGGAAATTCCATCATTCATTCTGACATCAAGTGCAATAAAAAAATTTTAATTGGTCCTCGCGGCGATCAAAGCGAAAGAACGCACAGGGAACGATTTTAGCTCACTGTGATTCAGTGAGTTCATGCTTAATAATGTAGTGCAATATCATTATGTAATGTTTATTGGTTGGGCTTAATTAAATGGTTTGTAAAGCTGATTTGCTCGACCATAATTTGCTCTGTAACATCTATTATGCAGAACTACACTGATTCAGTTTTGACCTACTCTCTGCTGAGGGAGTAAAGAACTGTCTGGATGTGTCAAAGGGAGAAACAGCTGTGTAATAATGTTCGTAGGTTTCGTCTCAAAGGTCAGAGCTGTTAATGTAAGCATGAACGTGTGAGTGAGAGCAAGAGTGTGTGTGCGTGTGTGTGCTAGAGACACTCACATGGTAAGAGGAGCGATGTTCTCGATCAAGAGGTTTGGTGACAAACATCTTTCCGAGCACAGGGTCGATATTGAACACCTCGTTTGGCGGTTGATCTGCTCCCACCCCAGTGATGCTATACCGGATTGAGATGTCCTGGTCCTGGTCAGAACGAATCTGCATCAAACCGAACAGAGAAACATTAATTAAACCTCATTAATACTACAGCAACCATCCTGAGTGCCCAGAAACACACTGCACCTTTATATTTCTAAATGCATATTTTTTTAAAAATTTATTTTGATAAAATTTGATTTAATCTAAGAAGTTTGAAATGACATTTTCAAACACACAGAATTGGAAGAAGAAGAAGAGAATTGGCAGAATTGGACTGCTTCAAAAGAGAAAGTCAAATTTGATATTTCTCGAGAGGAGACACTGAATCATATTTGACAGACCGCTGCTGATTTATATGGACTTAAAGGAGCTGAAGATTAAGACAGTTTGTGAACAAAAATGACAATTACATAGGTGAGTGAGAATATGATGTAAAATTGTGTAATAAGTATAACATATTGCAAGCATATTGTTTTTTGGGGGAAAAAAATAAGCCAGGAGAAAACATCATTTTCCACTCTAGGGTGCACTGAGAAGTAAATCATTTAATAATTTTTAAATAACCAGCTTGCATTTTGGTTCAGCGTTATTTGCCTCATAGCCAGCAAATAAAATTAACTACACAGCTCAGTCTACATGAATGATTTGGTCTAAAGCATATATTGAGAAATTAGTGGCCAAATAGTCCAAACCCCTGAAGCAAGCCGGTATCTCTTTCCGGTAACTACATGACAACCTATGAACATCAGTTGGTGTATGGAAACGATTCAATCATACAAGAACACGCAGACACGCACGCACGCACTCACACAGCCTGTCTAGTAAATTACTCTTACTCTTACAGTGGAGATCCTGAGTGCACCAGGAGAGTAAGACTGTCCAAAGTTGTCTCCATCTTTCACCACTCGTGGAACCAATTTAGCTACACTTTTGACACACCAGAAAATCTGCCCTGCTGAGAAAATTGCTACAGCAATGAACAAGGACAAGGTAAGGACATACACTATTAGACAGGTGTCAGCCCAACTCTTTCTACCAGTGGAATAAAAAAAAAAACTGTCACCATCACAACACTGCCATTATCCTTCCGTTGTCTTAACATCACCATCAGCTCTCGGAGACGCATAATGTCAAGGTGTGTCTCACTAATCAAACATGAACAATCACTTATAGACACTTCAGCTGTGAAAATGCAAAGAGGAGCTGTCACAACAGCTCACTGATGCTGTTTGTGCTTGTCTCTATGTTTGTGTTTTCTTTGGGGAATAGTGGGAAAAGAATGTCAGCGTGCTTTGCACAAATCTCAGCAAATTACTGCTGACAACTATGATAATTAATGAGCTGCGGGCATCGACTGCTATTACTTCAAAGAAGATCTGCCAGTTAAACACCAACAAACGAACACATATCCAGCTCGCAGCTCTGCTGAACCCCTAATGTTCTGCCATTAGCCTCCTGCATAGGCACAGCAACAAGAGCGTGGCACGCTGACTCTGTCTACTGCTCCTGTCGAATTAGAAAACACAACCAATGTCTACACATCTGCCTACCAAACTATCTCCCTTTCTCTTCTTTTCCCCTCTTGTCCCTTCCTTCCCTTCCTCTACCCTCCCTTCTCCTTTCCATCTCCTTCTCTCTCATCTTCACTCCTCCCCGTTCCTCTCATCTCTCTCCTCTCCGCTGTACTCTCTCATCACTTTCTCTCTCTTTCTTTGCTTCAGGTCTCTGCGGGGACTGAAGTCATGCATAAAAAATGAAATTACTTCAATCCGTTGGCCCTGGCAGAGGTGTATAAATTCTCACCAGTTAGGAAGTGATCACTCTCCATAATTCCATTTGGGTTTTTCCCGCCCCTCTGGTTTCCCACCCATTTCCAAGTTGTTCTGGTGGTGGGTGGGTGGGGATTTAGTTCAATTTTTCCACAGTCTTCCCACCATGTGTGTATATGTATATATATATATATAAAATATGTGTGTATGACAGTGGATTACCACATGGCACTTCATAGATTATATTAAGCACAGCATCAATTGTCAACGTGTACACATTACATTTTATTTGAATACAGAATAATTTTTGAGGGTCATTTTGCCAATTTTTTTGCTTCTTGCTAGTGAGTTGGGGGAAAAAAATCCTCACACAACAGGAACACTAAGAGCTTCTCAACTACATCATTTCCTTTCATTTCCACTAATGAAGAGAATGGAGTTCTCTCTGTTACACCACTTGAGCTTCATATGCAAAATAACACATTCAAAATGTCTCCTCTGGGTAATGAATAATGAAGGAATTCAATTTCAAGAATGTCAGTCATAATAATAGAAACAAGACACTGTCTAAATGACATATTTGTCAACAGATCAAAGTACTGTAATTCCTTTCATTACTGACAACTTGTCGGCTTCTTCAGAGGCTCTTATCAGTGAGGTTAGATCTGTTCTACCTGGCAAAAGTAACTCATATGGTAAATTATTGTGCCACTGGGTCTATAGGGAAAACAGAGAAGTGGAGATGGAGTGAGGGGAAGCGCTGTTTTACCACCACAGTTAATGGGGGTGCAAAATGTTATCACTAAAGAATTCACATTAAAATACATTAACAACATATGTGGCTGCACAGCATAGAGTTGAAGTCACTTGTGGAAATTGATCATTTACTGACGTTTAAAGACAATAAAAGAGGCCCGATGAATATTAAAAACACATTCTTTAGTCAATTTTAACCAAAATGAAGTCATTTTGATCAGATGGTAATTGGTGTGGACTGTGGAAAAATAGGATTGGATGGGAATGTGCTGATATGATGCGCAACATCTCTATGGAGAGATTATAAATGCTACTGTGAATGCTTGTACAGTGAAATACTGAATGACAAGCTGAAGTTTAGTTAAGTGCTTCTCCACGTTTGGCACTCGTTCCCACAACATTTAGCTTTAAGCTGAATGAATACCTTTTTTTTTTTCACTGCTCTGCTGGGAGCATCTGCCCTTTAACGTGCAAATATTAATTTTAATTGCCTACACCTAGGCACAAGGCTGTGCCAAACAGCTGCCACAACACTAAGGGGTTGTGGGAATAGGTTGGGGTACTTTTGCTTGTGTATTAAAGTTAATTTTGCAGGTTGTTTTGATGCAGTTTTTCAGAGCTATTTCATACTCTCCAGTGCTTAGTAGACGCTAAGGTAATTTTTGTAAATCACCCCTACACTGCACTCAGTACTATTACGTTGACTAATTTTGAGGGCAAATTTAGTTCATTTTCAACACATGGGTCCAATTTCTCTTTTTCAGGTGGTAAAGAAAACATCTCCTCTAAAATCTGTATGTCCCTGTTTCTGCCATTCTGCCTCCTGTATCGTGGTTATAGGCAGCTCAGTTTGAATCAGCCTTGCTCATCCTGGCCAGCTCTGTTTTTCAGGTGCTTCAAACTGAAAACGAAGCAACGCTGGGTCTTTCTGCTTTATTATGACTGTATTTCTTTGCCTTTGAATTAAAGCTTTCCTTGTGTCCACACAACTCTTGCCATGGCAGATTAGGAAAGAAGGCACTTTACCGTCTGTAAACAAAATGGAGCGAAATGGTAATGCTGTGAGCTCCAGTACACACAATTCAAAATAGAATTGGCTGTATTCACTGGCACCATCGCAACAACTATATTCATTATGTTTGTTGGTCTATTCTCCACACTAGAAGGTATGACAGAGGAGATAGTGGGGAAAAAAAGGAGAAGTGAAAAAGAATATTGGATCCAACCCATGTCATACACAGTGTATAGGTTCAACAAAGCAATGGGAGGGGACTGTAGTATTATTATCTACAGAGATTAATGTGTATCAGTCAAAATGATTATCTTATACCATGACCTTTTTCATTTAGAACTTGACATCCATCCACCAGTCACGATCAAAAGCACCTCATATAACTGGCATATCTGCTGTCATAAAATATTTCACTCTGCATTATTAAAATCAAACACCACAATATTGCCATGGTTACAGTAATATCAAAAAAAAAAAAAAAATCAACCCACACAAGGATCTGAAAGAGGCATTGACCACTGAAAACTCATAGAATAGTTCTGACCCGGAAGATGGCCTCACGGATGAAATATTAAAAGACAAATAAATATGGAGAAGGATTGTGAGAGACAGTGTCTATAGTGGACTTTTGTCTATGGTGGACACACTGTTAAGTCTTTGGAAAAGTTAAAATAAGACACACCCAATACTTGGTTAGGTTTAGAACAAGTTTTTTTTTGTTTTTTCTGGTGTTTTGTAGACTGATCTATCCATCTCAACCTAATAGCTCTTTACACCACCTAATTCCTCATAAATACTGTGGCCGACAGGAATTGTGTAACATTATATTGTAACTACAGTAAGGCACTTCTACAGTTAACCTTTTGCAAGACTTTTTAAAGGACAGTCTCTTAAAATGAATGCATTGCACACATGTTATATACACAAATGATATATTATAAAGTGTATATGTACGGTAAATGATTTGAACCAGGATCCTTTCCAACACCACGCTGACCACTTAAATTTTTGTGCCACGGTTTAAGTCTAAGTGAAGTTATCCATGATTTATTCACGTCCCTCATTTGCATTTAGCAATGAAACACTGGCTCAGCAGATACATCTGTTTCTGGTATTCAGCGAGCTGACATTCTGAGGATGTTTTGTTGTTGCACTCCGCTGGTGTCACAATGGCTCTTTTATTTTTATCAAAAAGCAATTTAAATAACACTTAGAGCTGAAACATATGCCTTATAGACAATGGTACAAAGCAAAACTATCTACAGACCATCTTGTAATGGGATCACACAGCTGCTATGCCCAGCACCATGTTGTTGTTCCAACCTATAGGTGTACTCAGAATAAATTATTATTCACATAAAACAATGGGTGGGAATGGATGGGGGAAAAGATGGTTTGTTGGAGGACAGTGAACATCTGGTCAAACTGATTATACAGTGGTGATACTGTCCTCAGCGGTGAGTCATGTCCTCATCTTAACTATACTAGAGCAACATGTACTGGTTTACTCTCTGCATTAAATTAAAAATTAAAGTCAAACCATACATCAATTTGTTTATGGAAATAACAGATATGATTTCTGTTTTGCTTTGACTCAACTTTCCTGCAACACACTGGACATAAAAGAGAGGACATATCAAATATGGCACAGATGTAGCAGATACTCCTTTTAACATGTCTCGCATCAATGCTCACGCCAGGGAATGGTGCATAACATAAACGACTTTAAAAATACTGCTGAAAACTGTGTCTTGAAATCATTTTACATTTAGCTGAACAAAAATGTATTTAATTTGATTTTAACACATTAAATGGAAGGTGTTCTTTCAACTTGACTCAACACACAGTTTTCTGCATTTTATTTTTATACAGCTTGGAATGGTTGGTAGGCTGCCACTGTGCAGCTCTGTATGAAAGTGGAAGACACCAAGAATTTATAGATGAATAAAAAAATCATTTTTACTGCACACAGTTCAACTTAAGAAAAAAATAAAACAAAGCACATTGCAGTAGATATGCAGTATGACTGCTTTATCTTTGTATCTGGCACCCTTATACATTTATGTATGAATACTGTTAACATAACAAAAACAAAAAAACACACTATCTTGAGGTGGAGAAAGAAAAAAAAAATGACTCAAAGATGCTTTGAGTAACCGAGTTCCAGAAAAGGTTTGAAGTAAAATGATCAATATCTGACTTTAGCATGCCGCACTCAGAGAAACAAACTCCCACACAGAGGCAACACTCATGAGTTAGGTATGGAGATGTGTTCCACAGAACGACACTTATACAGTACAACAAGGAGCAGGACAGCACGAACAGTTTGTCACTTTTAGATAGCAAAGTAAGAGCAAGTGCCCAAAGAGGTGAAAGCCAGGCATTCTGCAGCCAAAACCACAGGGACAGATACTCCGAACTAAATGCACACAAAAAACAAGACAAACAAACAGACAGTGCCTGCTCTTTTAGTAGGAAAGCCAAATTGGGGTCAAAAATACAGCGATTGGCCAACAGGTCAAAAACAACCTGGCAAACCCTTAAGAGAAAAACACTACAAGGGAAAGCTTTTTAGGTGGCATTACTTGTCACATGCACAGTCCATCTGTCAAATGCTCTCTGTTGTAAGCACAAGATGGGGGGAAAAAAAAGAAAAAAGACAACTTGCATGTTTTACTTTAAGAGATTTTCTGTGGCCTTTTAAAAGTAAAGTATTTTGCTCAGACTTTAATGTTGTGCATTGTATCTCTTCAAAAGCAAGTGTAGGATTGATGTTGAATTATCTCAGTCTATGAATGTGTTGGGATTTTCAAAGGTGTTCTTCCTTACTTAAACATAAAGCACTCATTGTATAACATCTTGTATTAATTAGCTGGTGGGGAATGCACAGTCTGCATGAACAGATGTACATGTTCTCTATTTAAGAACAATGTTATGTCTCTCTTTTAAGTCGACGGAATATGAAAATGTTTTTTGCCAGTAAGAGCAATGAACTTTAGAGCCAGATGTAGACATAAGCACAGGGGAAATGTACCAACTAATCATTCTGCTGCTAAATTGAAAAATTAAAGACATAACTGTGGAGGGCTTTGTGCATTATTAGATTCTTTGAGTTTAGATTCAAATAGATAAAATAGTACATGTTTTTGCTTAAAAAAATAACATAAAGAATAGACCAGAGACGAGTCTTAAAGTTCAGCAGTAAGGAACCAGCCAACATGGGTGCTTCCAGTTAGGAAAATGTAGAACCAGGCCCAATGAAAATCCTCCACAGTAAAAAAAAAAAAAAGTGTGATTTTAGCCCACAATTTGGAACTCAGAGCTCTCTCAGTTTATTCTGGTAAGGAGAGTGAATGGTTCACAAAGTGACACAAACTTCAATTTCCAGTCAAAACAGGCTGTCTCGCAGCGAGGTAAAACAGTACATTGTGTAGACTTAAAGCTATAGTACATCACTTTTAAATAGAAACAAATGTCCATTATATTCCATAGTCCAAAATAAGTCTCAGAAGCGAATTGTTCTGCTCAAAAACCAGGTTGTTCAGCAGAGTGATGGGGAACCCACCTGCCCCTGTGTTGCCACTGTATACACCCAAACGCTCCCTCAGTCAGGATGGGGCCATATTCAGTTGAAGGACGCAGCATATGCATAATGTTACATTCTTTCTGTTCCGACAGACCAAGCAGAAGCTGAACAATAACATCAAGAACAATGAAAATCACCAAAGGTTACATACTGGAGTTTTAAGCCGATGTAGATTTTATTAGATCAACTTTTTGTTAAGTGGCTAAAATCAGCAGCGACTGTATGTTTTCACTGAGAACATGCCTGCTGGTCTCCTGTGGGCTCTAAGTGCAGGGGGCAGACTCAGTGAAGTGAGGTGTGTGCAAGACACTGGGTAAGTCAGCACTTCCGACAAACACACTTCTAATATGAACTTTCCCTTTAAGGCCAATTAGAAAGTATAACATGGTAAAATACAAAATGAAGCCTGCTTAACATCAGTATAGGACTGATGTCAGCATTTACCTCAAAGCACCGCTGTGCACAAGTCTTCTTAGGTCATTACTCATGTCAGATCCCCGCATCCTCTCTTCTTTCTCCTCTTTTGGTTTAAAAACAACAAAATTACTGTGCATTCTCCTGTGTCTCCTTGTAATAAATTAAACTGCTAAGCCTGTAATGGTCAAACCTCATTGCGTCCTCAACTGTGTCTGCAGTCACCTCTATTGTGTTTCGATACAAACAAACACATGATTTAGTTCTTTTTAGGTAGATTTTGTCAGACAAATCATCTAGCAGGAACAACAACTTTTACTGTCGCTCATAAATGCTGTACGGCAGCATCAATCTTGGGCACTATTGTATGATTACAAAAATGAAAAAAAAAATAAGTACAGCTTCGACAAAAATGAAATTACAAATGCATGATAAAAAGAAGTGTTTAAAGCAACAGAATGTTTTCCAACTGCCTTGCCGAGCAACATGCCGATATCATTACTTTTGAAACACTCTCGTAAAAACACAAGAATGCTACTTGTAGACTTACAGAGAGCTATTTTTTTCAGATTTAACTAACTTAGTGGTCTAAGTGAATGCATGACAGAATAAAAATAAAGCAACAGTGCGCATTATGTGATTTTGTGTAATCTAAATGATAGCTGGAAGTGATGCTGTTGAGATTATTGAAGATAATCCCCACAGTGAAACATTAGTGAAAATAACATGTCATAATGTAACTTAAGCTGTGAATGACTTTTCCAATTATTGCAGTGTTAAAGGAGTCTGGTGTTAAATAGTGCAGGCTTATGGCCAATTAGAGGTGCTGTTCTCCTCCGAGGTAACAATGAAATGACTTGCCCTATAGCCCTCTCTTTTTCCAGGCAGGGAGAATGAAAATGAGGCAGCTATTGTGGTGGGACATAAAGAGTAGACACACCCCCCTAGTTTTGGCTTGGCAGGTAGAAGGTATGTGGCCTGCCATCTCACAATTACCCCTGACTTCCTCTCTCTTTCTGTCACTCTCTTTGGTGAGGTAATTGATTAAATTGCGAAATCAGGAGTGTGATGCACACATAAATAACATATCTGATTAGTCCGTTAGGCTTTGAAAAGGACAATATCAAGGAGCCTATGTTATTCCCTCTTCCACCCTCGTACCCTCATCCCCAGGAAGCCCAATCTGGGTGATTAGAGTGAAGAGTGTTGGAGACTTGCAAAGGAGCGAGTAGCTGGGTGAGAAAGAGTGGGAGGGTGATAGTGACACAAAATCTGCTGTGACTGCAATTTTCCCAGCCATTTACCCGCCCAGCCAAACTACATACACACAATATTTTACAGCATCCGCCTGTCATACACCACCATCTTCCGCTACCCTATTTCTCTTTCTGCTCACTTTCTAAAACCATCAGGCTGCAGTGGATATGAGAAATGCAGACTAGAGTGAAAATGAAGGGAAGAAAAAAGAAAGATGAGAGTAAAAATGGAAAAAGTGGCTGTGAATTGACTGCATCAGCAGAGCTCTGCAGCAGAGCATGAGGTCTTTTTTTTTTTTTTTTGGATGGGAACATGGAAACAGGAAGTGCAGAGGGGTTGCCAGGAGTTGTTTGACTGGACATCCGTTTGGCAGGATGGATCTACAGTATAAGTTGAAAAAGAAGATTGCTTTTTATTCCCCATTGACCAGCCATGTGACCTTTGTGGGATCTGGTTCTGCAGGAGGGGAAAAACGTTGCCCTGCACTGTAGTCAGAGAAACATCCAGTTACATCATTGTTTAGAGACACATTTGCAGTGGACACAGCTGAAGGGCTGTTTGGAAAGACAAGCATACAGTACATCCCTCCCAGTCTACCGGGACAAACACTATGGAAGCATCATGAGGTAAACAGATGTCTAAGGACCCAGATGTGAGTGCAAAGGGAAAGGTGCTGCTGTAGCGGCGGGAGCAGTATGCACGTTTGATGTTGACTGGAAGCCTGACAAAATGGGCTGCTCCCTGCCAAGCCTGTCCCTGCCAAGCACAGGCAGAAACTGAAGAGGGGCTGGACCTTGCCATGCTGCTGCTGGCTGTTTTAAAAAAGATGCCAACACATATGTGAATACACACCGGCACAAAGACACACTAGCTCACTCATGTACATGCACATACGCACGCACACATACACAGACCCACTGCCGCCTCTAAGTGTGTGTCAGAATGTTTCCCAGGATGTTCTGGCTCCCACTAACCAAGCGAGGGTTTCAACTTGGCAAATTCCACCTCAGCAAGAGTCCAGCTGTCATTTTGACAAATGAACCTTGGAAGAGTGAGGAGGTGTGTGCATGTGTGTGTGTTTGTGCAGCCCAGCCATGCATGTGTGTCTGCGGAGAAAAGCCTGTGTATTTTTGCTGGATCATAAACATATGTGTCATAAGAGTGACATACAGATGGTCGATGTACATGTTTTTTTTTTTTTTTGTCTGTTTTTAGTGGCAGGTCAGTTTTTAACTGGTCCATTCCTTTGTCTAGTTCTGGAAGTCATCAAGAAAACATGACTGAAAATCTGAAAATTCCCCTGCCTGCTGAAGCCACTTGGCTTTTTTAAAGTGACACATACAGAAAACCAGGACAAATCACCTAACATAAAGAAGTGTTTTGTACAGCCTCATATGAACCATAAAATAATTCCCTGTATGCCGCAATGCCAGGTGCTGTGCAAAGAGCTATGTATCACTGTGGTTTTATTAACAGTGTGGGGTGTTAAAGCTTTTATAGAACATTAGTAGGAAATGTTCTTTTCTACTGAAACCAAAGAGCAAATAAAAATGTGTAAAGCAGCATCAGGGAATATTGGTCAGGAATATTTTTGCTTCACTTATTTGTGAGAAGCAATGAGTAGTCTACATAAATGATAAACTAATTATAAAATCCTGACAACTCTTAATTTGGTGCTTAATTGTTCGTTTTATTTATCGAAACAATACTTGAGCTGCAATTGGTGACTGAGGTTTGTTTAGCCTTTGCTTGCATGATGGAGTGAATCCAAACTTTGTCCGTAATCTCTGACATAAAGCATTTCTTTTCCTTTGTGTCCATTCTGTTGTATCTGTCATTTCCAATAACTTTCCAAACAGTTACAAACAATACACAGTCCAATAAATATAACAGTTGCGGGAGCACAGTCAAATACTGTTTACTTTCTGCTCTTCATCAACACCTGTGATTGCTGGCATGAACTCGGGCTACATCCATTCAGGTGCAGTGGACATGCACATGCTGCTGTAGACAGAAAGTGAATGCATTTCTGCCTGTCAATTGTTTTCAAACTAAAATGGAGCTAGTAGTGTTTTCAACCACTCTAAAAAGCTGGGGTAATGTGGACAGTCGGAGTGTTAGGAGCAGAAGTCATGCATATTTCAACAAAGAGCGAATGTAGCCTTTCGGGACATTCAGTGTTCAGGGTTTATACTGGTCATAATCACATATCAGAAGAAGAAAAAAACATTGAACAAAATCCAAAAACTCTAAATATCTAATAAATGGTTCACTAAGCACAGGCACAGGCATGCACCACCAACGTCATGTGACCATGTGAGTGTGAGACAGGCATGACCACTGCATATCAGCTTCGTGGGCTTATTTTAACATAAAAGAAAAGCGAGTGAAGGGAAACTGGAAAGAGTGCAATTTTGTAAAAAGAAGTGAATGGACATAAAAATGGTGTCATCCTAATAACAGTATTGGTAGATACTCGAGGATGTGATATTGGTACACAACCTGAGACTAACATGAGAAAGTGGAATTGAACCATCCCTATCAGGTTTAAATACTGTACAGCCTTCACCATACAGAATACATACTGTATGTAAAAAAAAACAAAAAAAACAAATACATGGCTCCTACGAGTGGTGCTGCACTGCATATGTCCATGTGTGTTTTGCCTGTGTGTGTGCACATGCGACTGAATATGTTTAGGTGGGTTTCACCAACATATTAAAACACAATCACCAGATGACGGCATCCATTTTACATCCATGAATAGATTCTGAATGAGACCTTTCATTGTGCACGACACAGTAAACAGGATCAGATTATTCTGGTGCAGGCCTCATTTTTGATTTCCCTCACATTTTACCTCCAGGAAAGAAAAGAACCAAAGAGGCGTAAAGAGAAAAATACAAGCACATTAAAGCGAGATTAGAATTTACATCACATGACTTGCATTCAAGTGCTTCAATTCAATCTCACGCCCAAAGACTTTTACCCTCAACATTACTCTTTTCTTCCAGTTTCTCTGTAATGCTCTTGCCTTGTATTGAATCACATTGTATTTTCTCAGGCTTGTCTCTTAGGCAAACATGAAGACATTAGTGCCAAGGTGGGAGGACAGGATTACCAGGTGGGATGACAGCAATATGTACGTGTGTTCTCCATCTGGTTGATCTACTTTCATTTTGTCACGCTGTCTGTCTGACTGCCAACCTGTCTCTCAACCCCACCTTTCTGTTTGACCAACCTTGTCTCATATCGCCAACAATCACTGCCACCCACAGCCCCTCACTTCATCACCAGTCCCCACCTCCCCGAGTCCCCTTCCGAATATCTTTCTTCCAATTTCACTGCACATTATTTTTTCATGTCAACAGAGGAATAGATTCTTGGCTCTCCTTCATACTGATCCACAGGGTCGCCGAGGCCAACCTCCAGGGGACCAGACAGAGGCTGTTTGTTAAGCTGTTATTTATCTCCTTCATAAAGTCCTCCTCATCTCCTATTAAGGAGCCCAGAACTGTTGCCCTTGACTCACACATAACTCTTGTGTCTTTTGGTGAGATGATTTACTGTTTAATTTAACACCAACTGAACCCGGGAGGGAACCCGCCTGATGCTGCCTGATGTCATATCAGAGAGGAATGTGTTGGGGGGGATTTGTGAACATGTGCTTGTGTGTATGAGTGTGTGGGTGGCTGAGGCAGGATTTTTTTTGTTGTTTATTTTGTTACTGTAAAGCCTAAGTAGTTGCAGCTCTGGGCCTGCTTGTACACAACAAGGCCACGGGTGGATTTTTTTTTTTTGCTCTTGAAAAAGAAACCATAGCTGAGTACACCAGATGAACATTTTTTTTTACCAAGACTTCAAGCCACTAATTTAAAAAATAATGAGATAATAAACAGTGAAAATTACATTTCAGTCATCAGTCATTTCCCTAAACATATGAGGAAACAGGCCAAACACTGTTGACAAATAAATGTAGTAACAATTTATTTTTCTCATCAATACCAGGAGATTAGAAGACTCCATTTCCTGGGGCTGATAGATGTAATTATACTGATCCTGCTAATTTCATTAGAGTACAGGAAATGCACTTCATAAATAATTTGTTATAGGCCAAGACATGGGTGTAATTCTTTGGAAAATTGTAGACGCTTAAAAGAGGAGACAAAAATCAGGATTCTGCATACAGAAATGAAACTGCCAAAGGATATGAAAAGCTATTTCCTTCATAATTCATGAATGCCCTTGATCACCCCCTTGCGTGAGATATTAATGTTCCATTAGATGCTCACCTCTTATCTTAAATACCTGAGTCACACACTATTCAGAAAATTGTCAAATGTTTTATTAATTATCTGACCTGTCAAAATGGACGGGAGCGGGAACGCTTCACCATCACAAAGACTCAATTAGATGCAGCAACACAGTAAAGCACTCTCAACTTCATCCTACCAGCTATTCAGCTTTTATCCCAGTTTCCACAAGAGTTGAATTATTTAAAAAAAAAAATCAATGAGCAGTTAGTACACTTGAATACTTCTTTATTACACTTGAAAGCACTAACACAGGATGAAAACAGTTCATAAATGATCTTTTTTTAATTATCTTTTTTTACAGACGACAAAACCATTCTCGCTATCTGTTACAAAATTTATAGTATTCAATCCAGTCGTTATAATTGTATAATATATCCATTCATCCGTCCTGCTTATCCATCGAAAACTGAAATCTTGCTGGGAGCTGTAAAGTACTACTTCTGTACAAGTACAAGCATAATCATGTTTAAAATGTACTGAGAGTAAATGTTTATTACTTTTTATCAGTGCGGGACGCAGGGGAAGTCGCTCCGGTGTAGTGGAAAAAAGAAAAGTGAGGACATAAATCTCAAACTATTTGTTTCTAATTTACAAAGTGCAACAACAAATATGTCGACACACTACATTTAACAGCCATTCAAGATGGCATAAATTGTGGATTCAGTTGACCATCCTTCTTTTCTACACCAGCAAACACTCACAACAGCAAATCTATAAATCAAAACAGCTCAAGGTCACAAATGCTGTGAGTTTTACCAAAATGAACCAAAGACCAAGCTAAAAATATCAGAGGCTTTCCAGTTTGTTCTGCCCATCATTCACTGCAGTAGTTTCCAAGGTGCTGAACAAGAGCAAGTCATGAGGCGCGTGTGTTGGCATCTACATGTTTCTTACTGATGTGAGTGAAACTGTAGCATGTACAACACTTCAAACAAAAGTGCAGATTTGAGAAGTGCACACAAAATGTACAGTAATGCAAGTAAATTAATTAAAATGCGTTACTTTCCACCTCGGTTTATAGATATGTTTAAGTGATATTCAAAACCTGCTAGCTGTGCAAAAAAAGTAAAAATTAGGAGATTGGGAGGGAAACAAATATTTGGGTTGATTCCACACAATGTTTTTGAGGTATTTCACAAAAACCAAAACTGATATGCTGCTATAACTGTAAGACCAGCTATTTAATAAATAGCATCAGGGTTATTCATTTCATTTTAGTCTAAATAAAGACATACTGACAGTGCCATAACGTCGATATAGAGCAGCCAAGGATCAACCAATTGATCAAGAGGGTCTGCTGGAATTAAACTCAAATTGATGGTTTGTAAAAGAAATAGGTTGTGTGATGAAGGGAAACTAATAAAAAAGGAAAGCAAAGTGGCCGAGACATGTTGTCTGCATAAAAACAAAGAGCGATTAAGAGCTGACATGACTGTTTGTGCTCTTTCCTCATGTTGAACTAAGGTCCCTCAGCCCTTTTTTTTCCCCCACCCTCTTCATTCTTTACAGTAGGTCAACCCATTCCTCAAAGAACTTTATTTTGTCTTTTATTTACTGCCCTTGCTAGTGTGAAGTGGGCGCATGTATGTTGAGGATATTTGTCTGCCAAGAAAGGAAGAAAGAATGCGAAGAAAAACATAGCCCCAAACAAAATAGGCCCGAACACATATGCAGCAGTGCTCATCCTGCACAGTTTATGTTTGATAGACTTACTGTATCCACGCAGTTAAGTGTTATAACAGCAGTGTTTTTTTTTTTCAGCCCCAAGAACTGAGTTGCAGTTCAAAATTCATAAAACGTTCCATATGGGCAGCGAAGTGGTTTCCCACTGACCGAGCTCTGGATTTGACTGTGAGCCTTAAATACTCACATCCCTTCATTTCACCATCCTGCGGTTTCTCTGGTGGACTAGGATAAAAAAAAAAAAAATCACACAGACACATAATGGAGTCCTATTTTTCAAGCTTAGCTTTTTCTCTTCTTTGTTCAGGGATAAAGCAGAAATGTGACCAAACAAAACCCCAAACAATGAGCATGTACAAAGGCAAGAATGCAGCACATGCGCTTTACAGATCCTTTGTTTGTTGCATCTGTAGGACAAGTCATTTCTCTCTGTGCCAGTGTGCGCATATGTAAGTTTGTTTGTCGTGCGTGTGTGTTTGTGCGTTTGTTTCAGCAGGAAGAAGTGGAAAGGATGAAGGGGGCAGATTGGAGCTGCACTGGTGGGGTGGGCAGATGCCAGAAGGCTTCATTAGACCGAAGGGAAGAGGCTGTAAACGGCATTTCTGCGGGAGACATGTCTCTAATCCCAGTACAGCCCTACATTCCATTCCCTTGCTCCCTTCCTTTCTCGCTCTTGCTTTCTCTTCACCGTGTTCATCATACCCATCCTCTTTGTCCCACCACAAATTCATCTCCAGCTCCACATGTACAGTTTTTCCCTCCTCATTTTTATTTTGTCAGTCTTTCTGGTGTTTCTGTTGATGCTGTGTCTGTCAGTGAAGCAGAGCAGTCATTAATCACCAGTAAACATACGCAGAGGAGGAAGCAGACACTCCCCGGGGGGTGGGGGCAGTCTCGCATTCTGCTAAAAAAAAAAAGCTTTCTGCAATGTTCATGCTCAGTGGAGAAAGATTGTGAAAAGGGAGCACAGGTGTTGCAGCAAGTACTTTAAACAAACCAGATGCACAGCAACAACCACCAAAACAAATACTATTTTTGTGCTCTGCTTAACTTGCTGCCTCCAAATGCTCCTCAAAGGAAATAAATACCTACTACACATTACAGGAACAAATGGCTTATCGATAAAAGTGCAGGGTATCAAATGGAATTCTTTCTCTTCATATCAGTCAATAAAGAGCTTTAGACAAGTACCCATTTATTTGGCTTATTGCTCTCACTGCTACTGTATGACACTATGGTATTTTTGTCGATATAATGTCCTGTGATTATTGAAGAAAGCTGCAGCACTTTATTGAAATATCTGGCCTCTCAGACTCAAGAATAACCAGAGGGCAGAAAGACATTCCTCTAAAGAGGTAGTATCCAATGAAACAACACTTAAGCTGAAATTGCAGTAATTTTCACATCCCTTATTTCAGCTCTTAAAATAAATGTCATTTAAAAATGTTCTTACTTGGATAAGAGGGAGAAATGGAACAAGTGAACAGTGAAAAAAACTGATGGGGGAAAGAAGAGAGAAAAAGCAGCTGGGAAATATCTGTAGATGTTTACATACACTATTCCACTGTGATGTGAAATCTAAATATATTAACTGTTAGGCTTCAGTTAATAACAGTAGTTTATTTACTTTTTCAAACGTTGAGAGAGCAATTTTGTGACTATTATGACATATTTCTTTCAGCTCTACAAATTCAAAAGGTGTTTAATATTAATAGAGTGATACCAAGACCTGTGCACACAAAATGTACAGTAACCAGTAACTCTGACACACCAAAAACCACATCTCTTACTCTGTCATGTTCTCACAGGTGGTCCACAAAAGTGCAACGGCACAGGTGATTTACTGGACAAACATTTCTTCATACTCCACTTTTGTTCCCTGGCTAAATAGCTGTTTCATCAGAGTTTGTTCATTTTTCTGCTGATGCTTGTTCCAAAAGAGGGTTAAGGGAGTTGGGTGGTGAAGGGGGACGGCTACGTTGAGTCTTTATTTACCCGAGCAAAAGAAATCGATGTGTCTCTGCCGTAGGAGAAGTGTGTGGATCAATGTAAGGTTTCAAAAAAGCCTCTGTGAAAAATCAATGTGCCTTACATTGTATTGATGGCTGTTTGGCTGCAGAAGAAAGAGAACGACAAAAAAAAACACCTGTTTATTGTGAAAAATTACTCCCTGCACTTTTGACTTACGTCTTTCTGCATCTCCTCTTCTCTTTGTTTTCTTAAAACAAATCTTTTTTCTCGCAAGTGCTCTCTTTGCTATAGAATAGCATTTTTTTGTGCAAAGTTCTCTATTTTTTTACTATTTTATATGGGCAGTAGTGCTGAAATTGATGCTGCCAGCACCTGGCTAGAGGCAGTTAAACAAATAAAAAAAAAAATGCGTAATGTTACATTTTGTACCATGCATACGAGGCATGGGAGGATGTGAAAATTTCCTCTTGTTATTTATCCTGACCAAAATGTTCGCAGTTTGAATTACAATTGTGGAAAAAAAGGCACTATTTCGTTTTTTTTCTTGAACATGAACAGGTGAAGACTTCTGCCCGTGCTCTTCAGTGTATATTTCCTGAGAGCTTATGGACGCGGAGAAAACAGATGAGCTAATATATGATTTATTTTTTTCTTTTTTATTCTCCTTATGACTTTTTATCGTCTGTGCAAGACAGATGGAAAATAGCCTATCAGCTAACTTTGCCACATTTATAGTTATGTCTAATATCTATTGTCTCCAAATCAAGAAAATAAAAAATAAACTAATGTAAGGTTATAAGAGTGACCGAATAAGATATTCAGTGGTGGTCTTTGTCGTTACTGGAAAAAGGAAAGCAAAGTCATATACGATTCATAATTCCAAAATATGGGATAAATGATTCACTAAGCACAAGTGACATGGTGTTAAGAGAGAATTTCCACCACAACCATGTGACAAGGATTTGAGTGAGGGCTGCAAATGTCGCCATGACGATGAAGCTGCATGATTTTGAAGTGGCTTTGATACAAATGTGTTATTTCATTGACGGCTGAGATGACGTGAAATAGATTAAAGGGGGGAAAAACAATCTGACTGATAACGGTAGAAATTCAAGGTTGTTTTATCATTATTGGACACAAAAAAGTGGCATCCAGGCAAACCTTACTAGCGCTACACAAATGTTAGAACATTAGTAGTATTACAAAACAAATGTGACCAAGGACACACATCAATAAAAATATTGTGAGTGCTTTTAATCATGCTGCCCAATAATATGGTATGTTGTGTGATCTGTGCTACACACTAACCTTGGTGTGGATCAGTTATTTTAGTGCTGCTATTAATATATAGCAGTCAATAAAACCTCACTGAGGACTTTGACACTGTCTTGGCTTCAGAGAATGATGGCACTACAGTTCTGCCAAGACTTTACTGGAGCAGTCAACATTTCCCTCGAGCCATGTCAGTGCTGCGAGCCGCTGCGAGCTCAGAGGCCAGTCAGCAGGGCCTCTGTCCTGACATCTGCCCGATCCTGTGCTGGCCTGATCAAAGTGACAGTGCTGCAGACCTGCGGAGATGCAGGTGAGGGCTGCTGTCACCCCGCCTGTCCAACTGACGGCAACGTGGTCCAGGCAGGGAGAAAAGTGGTGGGATGGCGAGTAGGGGTGCTGCTTGAATGTCAGTCATTGCAGCACCGGATGACAGGACAGCCCATTAGGGACGGAACTGACTTCACAGGCCATTAGTGGGAGGCATCATACAGCCACAGCCCCCAGAGCACTGAGCAGAAGCATTCCAAGCTCCACTTTGAAAGAACTTAAAATAGCAATGAACATGTTAAATGTCAGGTGAAAAAGTAATCTTTAATTTTGTTGCTTGGTAATTTTTTTTTATTATTAAAATCAAAATGGAGGTACTTCATGCACGTAGGCCACAATCCTCAAAAGTCAAAAGGAGAGGTTATTAAAAGAGAGTAAACACAAAAACAATAAATATGAACAACTCATGCGCCTGTCATTCACCCGCCCCCCCCAAAGCTGTCTCCTTGTTAAAATCAGTAGTTCAGTATGGCCCTGCCTGCCCTCCAGTCATCATTAACAGAAAGACAAGAACCTGAGAGCTCAACAGAAGACTCATCACGCATCACTTCTCCACTGCACTGAACTGCCCACTCTTACCAGTCCACCAGCCCCTGACCAACTTATTTACTGCACTACGTGCACCATGTTCAGTTGACCACAATACTTCCAAATGTTTCTTTGATACTCTCTCTTTTTCTCCCTTCTCCAGTCCCTCTGCCTCTCTCAGTTTTTGAGCAGCTCATTGAAACAGCAGGACTGTCTGGCCAGTTTATGGCTGGGTGAAGTGTAGCAGTCATCAATGGCTCAGTGGGCTTACAAAAAGCAAATGCCACACTGTAGCAGGCTAATGGGATGAATTCCAGCTGTAGACAAACTCCAAAACAAAGACTTATAAACTCTGCCCTTTCTAACTTGATGTTTTGGGATGTTTTGTTTCACAAAAAAAGGCAAATAAAAAAGAAAAAGTTTCCTTTATGCAGCTCCCCAGGCATTTCCCTGTGGATTGGATGAAACCCGGTTGAAAAACAAAAAAAGTAACAAAAAAGGTTGTTTTGCACAACTTAAGACCCAAAAGAGATAAACTGAGAGTTTGTAAACTGCAAGGAAAGGCTCATGGCTGCATATTTTGAATAAAGAATAAAATGCAAGTGAGGGCAAGGAAGCAGCATTCTCCTGGAATGATGTTTTTTGATGAATTACAGAATGAACCACAACTTCAGAGTTTAGAGATTACAAACTGCTTATTCCAACAGAATCTCAGAATCTTAAGCACCATGCAGCTCCAGCATTTACACAACAGCACGTTTACACAAATGCTTATTTACAGTTTAGTTTCCAATCAAACTCAACCTCCAACCACTTTACCAACCACTGTTTTATTTGTGGTATATTTTGTACTAATCAAAGTTAACAGTTTTGCAGAAATGGAATTTGCTGTGACAAGAGTCAGTTGTTGCCACATTAAAATTATACATTCTAAATGAGAACAGGTTTGTGGAATAATACTTGGGCATCTGTAGTGGATGTGTTATTACTTCCAAAATGCTAGTTTTGCTGACATGGTCCACACATATAAGCAGAATGAGGCTGTAGTCATGTCATTTGTCTTGTTGTAACCCCTGATTTATTTAAGTTGTAGTGTCTTTACTGGGGCACAGAGGAGTGAACCTCTGTTAGACTCTTTTGAGCCAAATAATAGCAGCTTTCATCGTCTCCTTGTATGTTACAGAAGTTTTGCCTTCAGTAAAGACACTGTGACAAACTGTATTGTTCGAGAGCAGCTATAAAAATGGAACTGAACTTTGTGGAACCTTTCTGAAATCTCTGATAAAGGGTGCATAAAAAAAGCAGAAATTATCATTTGTTTCAGTGTGAACCCACATGGACCTCACACTGTGGGAGAATTTAGCTGCTCATCTGCCTGGGCCAATCAGGACTGTTTAAATGCAAGATTTACTGTAGCTGTAATTACATCAGCTTAACTGTTTGTGCTAATGTGTTTCTGTTTCTTCTTTATTGACGTCCATCACAAAAGCCCCATTCAGCATTAGTCATGAAGTGCCCTCAAGACATCCCAGCTGTAAATTTGCAACAAATCAGCGATGTGGCCCATCAAATCTGTCACTTACGCTGACAAGCATCTGAGGGAATGGTCCTCGAGAGTTTTCTGCCACGTTGATCGGTGGGATCACCCAGTCCCTTTTCTGCCTCCGAAGCCCCCTGGAGCCATTCAGGCCAGACCCTGAGAACATGACGACGAGAGGTGGTGCTTGGAACGTGTCCCTGTTCTCCTCTCTCTCAGTGTCTTTCCCATCTTCCTTTGTGACCTTTAAGACAACACAGGGCTTTATTTAGAAACGCTGGAAGTGGTTTTTATGACGACAGTAAGTGATGTGGCACCCAAGTCTTTTCAATCTCAAAGACAGAATTCACAAGACATCAAAAATAACACTCGAGACATGTAAAACCTTTCTGACATGAGACTCCCTTGCATTTTTTTTGCAGTTGGGTGATAACAAATAAGTGTTATGGCTCATTAAAATAATAAGTGGCTAAAGTGCCTAGTGATGTCAAGTGGTCTGAAATTTTTAATGGCAGAAATCAGAGAACAACACCAACTGTTACATAATTGTAATCACAGTTTCAAACAAGGTAATTAAAAATTCACAAAGTTCACAAGCAACTGAGGACATACCTTATCTCACCCAGGGTTAACACTTTAATGTTAATGAAATATCCTAGAATGCTCTTATGTAATAAATACATGTTAGAAACAAATCATGTGTTCTCATCTTCTCATTAGAATACAGAGAAGTACTTATTTTGCTGGCATCTCCTGTGGTAATGCTCAGATTTTTAATGATATAACATGATGACTATTCAACTAAGCTTGACTTATTGTGAAGTATCTGGGAGAAAAACACTATTCAGTATTTTCTACAGCTATATGAAGTACTGATATAAGGAAGCTTTTGTCAAGTTGAAGTGATCTCATACACTGGGAAATCAAACTTTAAGGACAAGAGTTTAACAGAAATGCTCAGGTCCATTTCTGTTATCTTTGTTTAGGGTTTTTGAATAGCAGTAAATGCAAAATATGTCTCATTTTCCACTGAGTAGCTGCAAAGGCTAGTGGGAAAAAAACTGTATGATAAGTTCATATATGGCAGCCAATATCAATTCAAGTGGCTTTATGTCAATACGTTTCATAGTGAGGATTGTGGGCTTTCTCCTCTCTTTCAAATAAGTAATCAAAGGCTGTATGTATAGACCTGTAACTGGGGTACGGCAATACGCAGAATAATTTGTATCATCTCTAAAGATGAAGCAAGTATGTGTGATGTTACTGTTGAAACATCTATTCTCACACAAATTCTTGGCTACCTGAGGGATTCTTGACTTGTGTAATTGTCTTTCTGCAACTGAAAAAGAATGACACACATGTACAGTACTTTACAATTGTTAGATACAAAAAAAATAAGGCTGTAACATAAAGCTTGAGAATTAAAAATACCATGAGAGACATGATTCTGATAAGAAAGTGTAAACTCCTCATAAATCACTGTAGCTGTAGATATAAAGTCATTGAAAAAAGTTAACAGTCTATTGACTGAACAAGAGCAGAGAAGGTTTTCAAAAACTATATAATTGGCAAAGAGTTGGACAAAGTGCATATAATTGATAATCTAGTTTAATAATTTTACCGAATTAGCTGGAGTTTGTGATAATCAGGAAATGTATTACATTTCCCAAGATTTGTGGAGAGAAGTTCTGAGACCGAGACAAACTTGTACCACAGTACAGAATGACAGAACCCACTTCACTTCTGCAATGTTTTTTACACAATAAGATTGAAACAGATGTAAATAAACACAAAATAATAATCTTCCTAAACTTAAGGAAAGCATTATATTTTGTAAATATTATATATATTATAATTATATAATTATATATTACCTATTTCATTGTCTTCTCGCTTCATGTGTCATATGATTAGTGTTTTCACCAAATGGCAGAGTTGGGGGAATTCTTTAATATGATTTAAGTTTAAAAAAAAAACTTTCCAAAGCTATATAGAGTAAACTGTGGAGATACTCAGGTGATAGTTGATAATACTTCAAAAAAAACAACAATGGAAAACACACTTCTTTTGTAGAAGTCGGAAGTTACCTCAGTTCTTAAAAGCAAAAACAATCTACTGTCTACATTGAGCAAGAAACAACACACCCTATAGGGTTTAACTTGACGATCGTCTCATCTACTTTATTCCTGCTATCATGCATCAGAGCTGAGCAGGACAGAGCTGTAAATTATAAGCATATACTGTAGGTGTAAAGTCAGTGAATTATTTGTATATATAGTATGCATGTGTGTGAATATACAGTGTACTGAAGAGACCATCAACTTCAGACTTTGTCATTTATACCAGATATAAAAATCCTATTAACAGAAAGCAAGTCTGAGGCTTCGGATTTACAGGCTCTTTCAATATACAGTGACAGCTGAGTCACAGGCACATACTTCAATCATACAGTATTCTCCCATCATGCACTTCCCTCACACACTCCCTGCAGGCAGAGAGAAATTACCAACACAAACCTGTCCCTTTGACAGATGCTCAAATAAAGAATTTGAAAGAGCCCATTTTCAATCTCCTCATGAACATTAACTCACCCATGAGTCACAGGAGCTACATCAAACACCGAACCTATCAAGCATATCACCTGCCTAACATAATGTGCTTATTTGGAAATAGTGCAAAACACATTAAAGTGAGCTACTGAGCGTCGCTGATGCTTGCAGGGTCAGTAGAGAGCAGAGGTGAAAAGACTACTAAAATATTCTACTCATATAAAAGTTCTTTGATGGAGTATCAGTGAAATTTCCGGTCTAAAAATCTACTCAAGTAAAAGTAACTCATTCAAAATGTACTTAAGGTAAAAGTGACAGCAGGTAAGGAAGACAAGGGAATATATATATATATATATATATATATATATATATATATATATATACATATATATATATATACCATAATCCTGTCACTCCAGTCCAGTTAGTGGCATATTCTTGTTATGGTCAAAGAGACAATGATGATGTTTGCTGGTAAACACACATGTGTAGCCAATCACTCCAAAACGAAAGAACCCACAAATGAGGTTGAACTTAAAGTCAGAAACTGCAGCTATTGGAACGTAATGTGAGAGTGATGACGCACGCGGAAAACATTTGATTGACACTGGGCCTCATTTTAATGGAACATGTACATCTATGCAACACTTTGATGCATGCTGGAATGCAAATGTGGAATTAGTTTTTACTTAAAAACAGATGTAATTTAAAATGTAGAACAGTATACAATACTTTCAAACACATCAAGTCTAGTATGTAACATTTAGGAGGCTTTATTGAGAGGACGGCCATTAAGGTTCTACAGCAGCCCAAATGAACAAACCAGCCACAGTGAGGGTTTGCATTTTGATGGAGAAGGTTACTTCGCAAAGGAAGAAGAATGACATCCTAGATAACATGTGCACGCTCAGATATCATAAAATCTTGTTCAGTGGATCATTCAGTAAAAGTTAAATTACAGAAAATTACAGATTTTAAAACTTCACTAACAGAGTACAAGTGTATACTGTATACAACACCTAAATATATATATAGAAAATTTCCCTCTTGCCCACTTGGGTGTTCTTGCTCTCTGTCAAGCTTAGGTCCTCGACCAGTCCTGGGAGCTGGGAGGTTCTGAACTGTATCTTGGCTGTTCCTAGGACGGTAGGTTTCTGGACAGAAATCTCAGATGTTGTTTCTGGAATCTGTTGGAGTCACTCTCCCAGTTGGGGGGTTACAGCTCCTAGTGTTCCTGTCACCACTGGGACCACAGTTGCTTTTACCCCCCACATCTTCTCTAGCTCTTCTCTCAGCCTTTGGTTTTTTTCAAGCTTCTCATGTTCCTTCTTCTTGATGTTGCTGTCACTTGGGATTGCCACATCTATCACTTTTGCTCTCTTCTGCTGCTTAGTGACTACCACTATGTCCGGTTGGTTAGCCATCACCAGTTTGTTTGTCTGGATCTGGATGTCCCTGTCATTTTTAGGTGTCTTTCGTCTAGATCCTGGGATCACTGGTCCAAACACTGTGCAGATGTCCCTGTACACCATTCCAGCCACTTGGCTGTGGTGTTCCATGTATGCCTTCCCAGTCAGCATCTTACACCCTGCTGTGAAGTGCTGAACTGTTTCAGGGGCATCTTTACACAGTCTATACATTGGGTTGATCCTGCCTGGTGTCGTACTGTTGACCCCAGGCTGTATTCATCTCGTGCTTAGGGCCTGCTCCTGTGCAGCCATGATAAGTACCTCTGTGCTTGTAGAACTTTCCGGCAATTACTGAGTCGGCTTTCATACCTTTCATATCTTTCATCTAACTTTGAAGTCCATTAAGCAACGTAAACTCCAGTATATGCATAAGGGGAAGGCACAGTTCTCCTATAGACACATTTGCCAGAATAATCATCATGGATGTCACCTGGGTCAACATGGTCCACGTCAGGTGTTGAGGAACCAGGGCAACCTGTTGAGAAATGGGCTACCGGAAACACCACAGCTGGACTAGAGTGGAGAATATACTGTACATGTACATACAGTATACATGTACTCACACAGTTGTAGATGTATTGAAAAATGAAAGCCGTGTGAGCTTTTATTTTCATTGTTAAACAGATCAATATGTATTGGATTTTTCCTTCATATTTGGTTTTATTCACTGACTTATGTGTCCCGGGGGGCAGCATAATAACAGAACACCAAATACAATGGACTGTGTGCTTGAAGTTTAAATCAATGTTGAAAATGTTAAGGGTAATTTAAATATAGAAGATGGTGAAAATGTGTAACAAGTCCCGTTTTTAGTTGTTTTAATATGAGCTAAATAGTTAAATAAATAGATGATGTGGACATCACTAACATCTTCTTGTATATATTATTTACTGAAAAGCTTAATAATTTAGTATTTAATTATTTAGTAATAGTAACAGACATACATGCCTTGTATGGATAAGGGGAGGACTGGTACTTATTTTTTCCCCACTTCAAACACAGTCAGAGTAAGCTTTAATTGTGTGCCCCAGGGCTACTTAAAGCAACCAAGTCTAGATAGTCAGACATGTTACTTTTGACACGTTACGCATACTCATACACCTATGAGTCAAGGTTATATTGGGGTCCTTCATTTCCCCAGACTTACTATTTAACCACAGCGTTTGGCGTCCCAGGGGCTTCAGTCAGTGTGCTGTAAATCGCCATCTAAAGGTTGCATTAAATTGACATTCTGAAGAGTTCTACTACAGTAAGTTTACCAACATATCTCAAGGTCACAAGCCAGTACAAACATGTCAGGAATTCAGTCACGAATATCATTGTTGTAGCTATGCATCAGTTGCCCTCTCTGTCTCCATCACAGTTCCCTTAGTTATCCCTTGCTCCCGTCTGCTCTTCTCCTGTTGTTTTGTTTCTCTCCGATTCCTGTCCCAGTGAGTATTGAAAACTTGTCTCAGTAACCCTGATTCCTCATGAAATGAGCTTTAGGGTGATGCTGCATGAGAAAGAAGGTAAGACAGCAGCACAGAAGTTCACCTACCAAACACTCCCAGCATTAGACTTTAGCACATTCCTAATTCAAGTCTCTGTCTTGCCTGCTTCAGGAAAAGGAAATAAAATATATTATTCAACCAGATACATGGATGGGTCACTTTTTCATTTTAATAAATATCAAGCTGTGTACAACTGCCATTGAACTATTAGGATAAAACACAGAGGTTTAATAGTGTCGTCAAAGCAGCAGTAAAAGTTGAACACAGCCAGTCTACTCAATGTCAAACATTCAAACATCATTCATAAGGCCACTGTGGGCACAATTAATTTTTTAATCTGGCAGAGACATCAGGTGTCCCAGATTCAATTTTATAAATGTTATTTTATTAGCAAAAGCATTTACACAGCACTGTAAGGCTCAGACCTAGTAAAACAGTGAGTAGTCTGAGAGAGAGGTGCATCTAAGATACATAAAAACCATAAATAATTTGTATATTCTGGTAGGGTAATGATGAAAAAGCAATACAAATGTCCACAGTCTCAATGTGCTGTCGTCTAGTTGTAATATGATGTTCTGTATTGAGTTTTCGAAAGAGTCATAGGATGTTAAAAACGTACAAAGAAAACCGAGCATGTTATACTTCAACTCAAACATGAAAAACACTCAAAATATATTACAGAGGGATGTGAGCTCTGTTGCCTTATAGCAAAAAGACCAGCATTAGCGACCTGGCCCGACTCAGGGCATTTCTGTATTGATTTTACATGTTCCCCCCATGTGTATGTTTATTTTATTTTATTTATTTGACATTTATTTAACCAGGTAAGTCAAGTGAAAACCAATTCTCATTTACAATGATGACCTGGCCAAGAGGCAGCGGAGAAAGAAATGGATATATCAACAGCAAAACAATATGAAACCATTCATAGCAGTAACGTGTATAATATGAAAAAGGCTAAATGCTGGTGCAACATTCGTGAACTCTTGCTCTTAATATGTTTTTACAGTAAAAGAAGAGAGTGGAATGCATGAACTAAGTTTTAGTGTAAACTGGAATGACAAGTGACCAAAGGTAGTGTGGGGGGCTTTGGGGATGAGTAACTTAATAAGGCTGCTGGAATGAAAAGCACAACTGATGCTATGGATACTGAGTCATGAGCGAAGATAAGATAAATGTGGGTCTTTGACGGGTTCTCCGGTTTCCTCTCACAGTTCAAAAACATGCAGAGGTTAAATGGACACCTGAAAATGACTGTAGGTGTGAATGTGAGAGTCATAGTCAGCTGGGTTTGGCTCCAGCAGCCCTGTGACCCTCATGTGGAGGATCGAGTAGTAGACAATGAATGAATAAATGAAAACAAACAAACAAACAAACAAACAAAAAACTAAAATTTTATCCAAGTGCTAAAAGACATCTCTCCTGTCTAGATAAGAAAGAAAGAAAGGAAAAAGGGAAAGAGAGAGAGGCTGGGTGATCATGCCAGTAAAAAAGAAATATCTGCCTTATAAATTCAGAAACGTAAGAAAAAAAGTTCAATTACCATACATTTACATATAAAGAGGTTAGTGTTTTTAATACTTCTTCCAGTTTTTCATTCTATTACCTATATGCAATATGTACCCACACATTCTCCCACTATAGCAGCTGACATTTGAGAATAAAAATAAAATACAACACAGGGGCAGGCTACAGTGTTGGAAGGTGGCAATGGCTTCTGGCACATATTGAAAGTTGAGGTTTCTGTACAATGCAGTCTATAAAAAGGGTTTTCTCTTTGTCTCTCTCTCTCTGCCTGGTCAAGGTCCCTCAGAGAGTTGGCTTGTATCTGCCAGCGGAAACAATGCTTTCAAGGCTGACTTCATTAGATAGATGCCCAGGAGAGAAGCTTTTAAGGCTACTTTAAAGGAAATGTGTCAAGCAACTTGGTGTATGCTATGTGCTGTATGTGTTTGCGTGGGTGGTTTGTGGAGCGGCATGGGCGAGGATGTCATGTTCAGTTTCATTAATCAAGCACTACGTTTCAGACATGTACTGTGCAGCGCAAGACACTGGAGAGGTGGTTACACTTGCAGGCAGAGGGTTGTGAAATAAAAGGAGAAAATAGGTTTTTTTATGCGACATAGGAAACACATCTTGGTTTCCCGTAAAACAAAGCAAAATTCTCTTGACATTATACATGGGAAACTCCCCATGACCCCCTATGTTGCATATCAATGTGATGTTTTGGCAAAAAGTTTTATCATATCATATCATATCATATCATATCATATCATATCATATCATATCATATCATATCATATCATATCATATCATATCATATATCTTTGTAAAGTGATTTTACCAGTATGTAGGGCAAAATATTAAAACATGGAATGACGTTTGCTAAGCAGCAGTCCACAGTTTGAGATGTGTTGGATAACTAACTGCAGTGTCAGGAGGACAACCCAATATGTTTTTATGGAGATTTTGTTGTGACACTAAAGAGGAGCAAGAGCATAGGGGTTGAAAAGGGCATCTCCATATCTAATAAAAATTTCATTTGCCACATAAAAATATTCAAATACTACATTGGTTTTTAAATTGTCAGTAAACAGTTTATTATTCACCAAATAAAAAGAAAGTATAACTGAGTAGTAATTTGGACTTGGGGATTTGGGAAGTCCACTATTCACTTAGCTCTGCGTTTGATCTCCACAAACTCTGAGGGGAAATATCTACCTCTTTAATGCTACATTATGTTCAGTCCCTCAGTCAATAATGTATTCTGTTTGGTAATGGGCAGTGTAACTTTGAAAATACCTACTGTTCAAAAATCTGTCTCTCAAAGCAGCAGCATCTTATGTTGTCTCCGCCCCTGCCCACAGGTGTGTTAAGCTGGTTGTCATTTGAAGGTAATAAAGGGAGTGTGAAAAGTCTTGCTCTTTCTCTTTTGAGAGCCAAGCATCTACATCCTGTTGTCAGACTGGTTTGTTTCGATACTCCACTCTGTGGAAAGGAGGGTGTTTGGGCAGCATTTTGGTTATAAGTATGGTTTTTACTTGACTTTTATTGTGGAATGACCTGGTTCATTTGTTCGACAATTTTCTTTAGAGACCAGTGGTTTAGGTTTATTGAATTTTGCTTTGAATTTGAATATCAACAGTCATTAATTTTAAATAAAGTAAAACCTTGTGTTTTGGTCTCAACTGTCTCTGTTGCCCTTCTTTTCCTATCCTGGTACACAAATGTTTTTCGTTCCTTCAGTCCCTGAGCCAAAACCCAGGGAGGTAACATTCACAATAATGAATTTAAAATGATCAACCCAGCTGATCATGTAGTACCATCCAAACCTTCAGAATGGACCTTGCACAGCTATTTAAAAAATGAGCTATATTCTTATTTTGCAAATCATGTGAAATTTACATGAAATTGCATTTCAAAAAACACCCTAAACCTACTAAAACACCTTAAAACAGAATTATATTTATGCTGTCATGTCCATGAAAGGTAGATAATGAAATACAAATTGATGAAATTCATTATTTCTCTGCTATTTCTCTGGAATAAAGCACCTCTTAATTTGGCCACTAGGGGCTCTATAACCCCTGGAAAAGACCAAACTTACAGTCATGTGCCTCAAGCAGCTTGTTCTCAAGCTCATGGCTGAAAAAGCATCAAGGCTCTACCCTCCTTGTTTTATGCCATGCTACTACCACCAACAGCCGTCCATCCAATCATCCAAACACACATGTTGCCATAATGCATGATCACTGTACTATGTGACAGTTGGGTCACTGAAACATTCACATGAGCCTTTGCATGTGCCCATATTCAGAAGGCCAACCTCGGCCAAGTGCAACATGTCTGTGTGCACAAACAGGGTTTGTCAGCAGAAAGAGACAGATGTGAGCTGCTTTTGGACAAATGTATTCTATTTCTTCTGAAGCCTTAGTGGGGCTGACTGCAGGGGATGGCTGCCCCACATCTCACCAGTGTTGTGAGGGGAGGCAGAGGTGGAGTGAGACATGTTTGGGATGGAGTGAGAGGGATGAAGGGAGAGGCTGTCAGAAGCAGATGTGCTCCCCACCCCCCACTTAAATAAGTCATGCTCCACATCCTTTTATCTACACATGCTAACAGGTAATAGTGAGCTCCCTGAGGAGAGATGTAAAAGAGAGAATGGTGGGCAGGAATAAAAAAAACAGAGACAGAGAAACAGACAGTGATGGAGAAAGACCTGTGCCCTTCACTGCTACAAAAGGCTGAGGTGGACTTTTCTCAAGCCATGGTGTAATTCTGAATGCTGCAGCTTTGGTTCACTCTTATATTCACACCCACATAGAAAGAGAGAAAAACCAGGAAGGCGATGAAATTAGTAATAAAATAGGTTAAGCAAAGTTGTCTTCACACTTATTCACAGTATTATAAAAGATTGAGGATAAGGAGCACAAGCAAAGCGGATTAGAATATAATTTTTTTTTTCAAAAAGCTTCACAAATTCAACAGATTTAAAGGTTGTGTTATTTCCCATAATCCTTCACAGTGGGCACTTTTTATATGCAGTTTAAACCTGAATGCTCCATGCATTAGACACTTTAAACCCTACAAAAAAGAGAAAAACACATAGACCATTCATAATAATTAAAATGTTACAAAAATTTAGCATAGTTCACGCTTGATCCAACATAATCTCCTTTAGAAAAATAAAAACAAAACTAAAAAAAAGCCCCCCCCCAAACACACACACACACACTTAAGCACACTAACACTATGTGAACAGGAATCAGTGAGTGTGAAATGGATGCAGCCCCCCAACCCTGGTGCCATCAGCCTCAGCCAGCTGGCAGTCGTCCCAGCTCTACCCCTCCATGCTACTGCCTCCCAAAAATCCTGCATGCTTTGATATCAGCCAGCCTTTGGCTATCCAGACATCTGGAAGTTATTATTCAGCAGAGCACACCACAAAGCACCATTTCCATAATGAAACAACACGTTTTGTTTCAGAACCCTACTTTCTACTTCTGTCCTCCCTATACATACACATGTTTGAGTGGGTGAAGAGCATGTTTCTAGTTCTTGTTTCTGCTTAGCTCTTTAATCAGGTTATTGGGATCTTTACATTAGATGATTCACAAGAAAATCAAACGCAATAATAGAATAGCAGTACTCTGATCTGAAAACAGTGAATTCAATACTTCAATACATTATAACCTATCAATCATTTCAGCCTGACTTATAAAAGTGTCAAAAAGAAGGCCAAGCTATTCAGAGCCCACACTCTCCAAATAACAGATGCTTTATTAGCTGATGTCCTACTCCAAATCACTATTTTGTTCGCTAAATTTCCCGACCATGTTGCTATAAAGAGAAAAAACAACAATCTGAAAAAAAATTATTTTCTGATTTTAAATAGTGCCAGCAATAGAAGTCTGAATACTAATAAAATAACTTGGACAACCCAGAAAAACTTCCCTTGCTCACAAAAGGGACTAATTACTAATTTTATTTTAATTACTTGCTTTCAAATAAATCCTAGGTGCATAGTTTAATAAGTGGTGGTGCACTAATTAATGGCAAAAAAAAAGCCTGCTTTAAAAAAAATAAAAAATAAATAAATAAAATGCTGTCAAAACCTTTGTGTGTATATATTTTCTTTCAACAGTGATTGTTTATTCTTCCAGGCTAGAATGGCAAAAGCTTACTGGGTAAACAGAGAGGATATTCTTTCTGGTGTGTCAAGGCCACTGTAGTTCCCTGCCAATCTTGTGAATGGGAGAAGTGTAACTCTCCCATAAAAAAAATTGACTTTGCAAACTCCTACGCACCGAACTTTTAATCCAATTAACACAAATCTTTATCGATACACTTATATAGATAAACACATAGTTCATAGTTCAATCTTCTACTACACTGATTTATTTTTCAAACAGCTGTCACTTACATCCAACATAAAATATGTACTGCTAGACTATTGTTCTACGTTTTGTTCTTCACCAGCTCCTAAAGGAAATATCTGGCTCCTTAAATGTTCCACTATTTCCACCAACTGGCTGCAAAATCTCCTTGCGGGTGCTGGCCAAGTTAGTGTACTGTGGGTTTATAGAACTGCTGCAGCCAAAAGCAACAATAGGAGAGTGGGAGAATTAATCAACACATTTAACTTGTGTGCCACAAAACCAACAATGTAATGAAAGATACTATAAAAGCCTGTCAAGTCCGGTTGTAATTCTTGGGTTTGTCTGTAAAATAGATATTTAATAGATATTTGATCTATGCATACATTATTATCATGACCCAAATCCAAATGGTCCAAAAACCTGTTTAATCCAGATGAGCTAAATTGGGTCACCTGAATTTCAAAATCCAGAGTACACCTGCTCATTCAAGAGTGAAAGAAGTGTTGAGAATAGTACTACTGTTTAAGTTTTGCCAGCTGATTTCAAACAGTTTTAATCTGTTAAATAGTTTTATTCGGTTTCTGTGACCAGGACGTGATATCTGACTCCTCTCAAAATAAATAAATAATTTGCCTAACGAGGCTTAGTTGATCCATTTTGTCTTGTAACTGATGCGTGTGTCTCTGCATGTCCTGGATTAGCACTTTTGATATGCACCGTGTTAGCAAACTGTCTCCTAATCATGTGTGTTACCAAATCTGATTAACATGTGCTGATTGTGATGCTCAGATATGGCCCAGTGTGGTTCTGCAGTCATGGTGCAATTTGAGCTAAGGCTGCTCAGTGCTCGTCTGACCACTGACAGCTTTTAAATAGATGAGTAAGAGTCAAGGACCCCTGGGTAATCCAAGGCATGGGATGTTTTCCAATGAAAGCTTATGGCTTAAGGGAATCACACTCTCCCCCTGTGGCAACGTGATTCTATCATTTTTAACCATGTGCTGCACCCCTACTTCTTTCTGTTTTGTATCTCTTTCTCCCCTGCTTCAAAATCCCATCGAGCTTTGACCTAATTCTTGTCTGTTTCTATCACAAATTGTGGTAGGAAGACGGAGCTCTGGGATCATAACTGAAATTTGAAGCATGACTTTGTATTTGTGCTCACCACGTATCACTCACCTCATTTTCATTTGGTTGAGTTGTTGGCGGGTCAATCAGCGCCAGCTGCACCACAGTCTCCCAGACATGTGTCTGTGGACCACTTGCTGTCAGTTTAAACTGGACCGGTTCTTCTAGGCTGGCTTCGTCTCCCTGGACAAAGATGGACCCATCTGTCCGCACGCTGAAGATGGGGTTGCTGCTGTGGAAAACCACTGCTTCATTCCCCATGCAGTCATCAAACTTAACTGTAGACAAGAAGAAGTGAGGAGATTTTAATATAAAGTTCATCAAAGCAGCTGGTTACAGTGATAATGAAATAGGCACAAAGTAGGAGGCGGCCTGTGGGAGTGTTAGCTGACACGGACAGATGTGCAAAACACAGTCTCACACACACAGTACACATACAGTGCACACATCTCAGCAGGAGTAACATAGCAATATAAAATAACTACTTATTAAATGATTTTTGGTTTGATAGTGTTCAATTTGCATGAGACTCTTGAGAGTTATTGGGAAAAGCACCACACTGAACAAAAAACACTTTATTCTTAAAAACTTTCAAAATAGAAAGAATTTTACAACACACAATTAACTTCTACAATTATATATTATCAAAGTTGTTTTTTTAAGAAAGCAAAGAAAAACTAACAAATGCAGTGATGATGATTCATCGAGCTTACAGGTCTTTTACGGGCATGAATATTACTTTTACAAAAACCAAACTGTGCCCGGAAATACAGCTTGTAGAATGTACAATAGCAAAGACAGCGGGTTTAGGAAAACGAAGACTCTCCATACACAGCCAGGAAAAGTAGTTAGGTGCTGGTCACCCAGAGAAACAAAAAAGGTAAAGATCATAAATCGACCACTGCATTCTGCAGAGACTTTTGATCTTTACAATGATCTTTGCTTTAAACGTATTATATGCCAAGTCATCACAGATTTTTCTCATTTTCTCAACCATGAGTTCATCCAAGCTATGATTGCCACACATGTCATCACATGGTCTTCTTTCAACAGTTTTGGATTCGCTGAGACATACAGCATAGACAAATACTGTGGTGCAGCACATCACTGTGCAAAATATATACTTTAGGAGAACAGCTTAAAGTCCGGTTCATTGTTTTCCATTTTCTTCACTATACCTTTTTTTTTACTACCCTCCCCTTTTACCAGATCAGTAGGAGTGAAGATAGGCAGACAACTCTGCTGACATCTTTTGAAATCCATACCATGATGAAATAATGCTGTTTTGAGACACACACATACACACATACACACACACACACACACATATATATATATATACTGTATATAGTGAGGTATCATGAGGGATGCAACAATATAAACATAACAATGTTCATCACTATCCACTTAAAAACCAATTAGGCTGAAGCTATGAAAACTGCTAGAAAAATACACTGGGATGTTCTGAAAAAGGACTGAATGAAACTCAAGTCTAAATTGTGTTTTGCATCTTTGCATCCTACAACGATTAGAGTTAAACATCGGAAACTGGGCCTAATGTGCAGCAACTGAAATGTCCCTGTGTGCTATTATGTAACTGGAATGAATTCTATTAAGTTACAGTTATCACAGAAACATTACATATGTATTTATCAGCACAGGAACACGGTTTGTGTTATGTAGCATATATATTAAATACAGTCACATTTACTGCGCATGGAGCTTCCTGTTTTGTTAGACATCACGTTTGTATGAAATTGCAGTTCATGGAAAGACACATAAATACTGGTCTCACATCCACACAGCACAGTCTTCCCTATGTGGAATTACAGTGCCTTCACAGCAAAACATAATAAAAACTTGAGCCAAAAACCATCACACACACTGTATCTTTCTCTTTCATTTTTCCTGCAACACCTAAAACAAGGTTTTCATTACACAGGCTACAGTGAAAGTAAATCCAGTGTTTATGTTCTGTCTAAATATGCCTGTGATCATGTCAGTGCTTTTCTCTCCAATGCCAGATATCCAGACAGCCCCTTGGAGCTCAGTCAGATGGGACAGCTGTTCAGCAACACTGAGCGAGGCAGGTGCTGCAGAGGTGTCCTGGTCTAGACAGGAGGAGACACACAAGATGGATTACATCAACCCAAGAAGCAGAAAAGCTTCTTCTTTTCATCAGATTGCCTCCCTCTCTTTGTATTGCCAAACATTTCTATATCAAATAAAGCTCTTAAAAATGTTTCTTGCTTTCTTCTGTTCATCTGATTCTTTCCTTTTGTCTAACCTCATTTCTTCTACCATTATTTTTTTCCTCAAAGATTAGATTTTGTAAAGTGAGGGTTGAGAATAACAAAAGCACAGTTGGCACACATGTGCCTGTGCAAATAGAGATTTGGCATGCTAAGTGATTATATCAACAATGAGAAGTCAAAAACAAAGCTCAAACTCGACTTTATTGTATTTCTAAGTACTGTGAAAACAGTTAAACAATGATTGCGTCTCTCAGAGCACATGCATCCAGTGGTATTGTGGCCATGATGCATTTCCTTGTCAATTTTTTTTTTTAACAGGGGAACTAAACACTGTCTCTATTGTGACAATGTATAGATAGGAGAATTAAACGATTACTCAAGAATGTAACTACTGAACACATCCCTGAATCCAGTGGACACTGTGACTTATTTCTTTTCATTGTCTTGACATTTATCCATTTTCTTTATTTGTTCTCTTGCTTATCCTATAATACTCAGAGGTAATATTAGTACAGGTCAAGAAATAGGATTACCTTAAACCAAGAACCCTCCAAGGGAGATTCTTTATGTTGCTCCCTGTTTAAATATATAAAAGACTAAAAGGGAATGTATATTTCAACTTCAGATCTATGTATAAATGTGGGGTTTTGTAAATGAATATGACAGAAAAGGTCCAGTAGATCACCTCCAATGGAAACTGTGACACAATGGCCGTGGTTACAATGTCAGCTTCAGTAGTAACAGGCCATTAAATATCAAAAGTATTTTTTTTTCCACACCAATAAAATGCTTGCAAATTAACTTTGTAATTTTCTCCTCTCTCTCTCTCTCTCTCTCTCACTAAAATTTTCTGCAAAAAATTACTTATTTATTATTATTAAATTATTAATTATCTCTGATGAAAATAAAGAGTACCTTTAATCAATTTTAATCAGACTTTTACAGTTGTCCATAAGGATTACACTGTAACCACTGGCACTATGTTCAGACTGTCGACTGAAGTGATGTTATGGACTGATGTCAAACGTTTTTCTGAGGTGCCATTCATTAGTACACTTAGTTTTATGAACAAAGTGCAGTGGCTGGCAAATAAGGAAGGGAAAAAAACTGCATAATCCCCCTAACTTCAAAATTCAGTAGTTTACTCAATATACAAACAGCATGAAGGACAAATTCATTTGCTGAAAAGCAGTAAAGTATGTTTGATTAAAATCTGTAAGAGTCAAACTCAATGAGCCAGTAATCTATGGGGTAAGTAGTAGAGGTCTAATCAATGTGTGTGTGTTTTAATTGCCTGCATCTCTCAGTATTGACAATGTGAAGTAACTACAACAATGCCAACAGAAGAATGAGGTGACAGGCTGCATAGAATACCCAGAGGGTCTTGTTCTTCCATCAGTTAAAAAATAAGACAGTGCCAATTTCACCTCTTCATCAATACACACAAACTCTCTCACACACACACACAGAGCTTCTCTTTCACCCACTTGGGTCAATACTACTCTAAGAAAGAGTATAAAAATTGGCCAACAAGTGATCAACACAGCCCCAACGAGACAGGACTGCACATTAAACAAGTTGTCTATAGCTCTGGTCGTGCATTGATCTGGAAAATGACACCAACACCCCAGTGTGCCAAGCAGCCAGTCCAGCACATTTACACCGTGTAGTCAATGTGAGCAGACACACAGTGTGCCTTCGCCCACAGGGGAGGTAATACATTTCAGGTTTTTTTATTTAATGACTAATACATGGAGGGCGGGGTCATTTATGTGACGCTTGAGTAACACATCTTCACTCTTCTCACCTCTTTTTTAATTAAAGTTGTCCTCTCTTTCCAACAAGACAAGGACAAGGGTGAGAGAGGGATACTGAAAAAAGGTGTGACCTTCTTATGGCATTCTTTGGCCATGCAGCCTGACAGGAAGTAGGTGACAAGTGTTGAAAGGGAAGTGAGAAAAGGATACAACCAGGGGTAAGGGAGAGAAGACAGGGGAGTGACAGACAGAGGATGAGAGGCGAGGGGGGAGAAGACGACATGGGCAGGCAGGAACGGTAAGATGAGAGGATAGAGAAGTGTGTGGAGGTGGCAATCGGTGAGTTAAACGAATGAGTGAAGGAACGTTAAAGAATCAAACGGTAAGAAGCTCAAAGGCAGATTGCCATCACGCAAGTGAGGCTCTCCAGGGGCTGCAGCCATTTTTATAACGTGGTATCCTGAATGTTTCAGTGGTCACCCTACTCTGAAAAACGATAAAGAAAATATTTTACCTCTCATGTCTCAGCCTAATCCCTGTTATAATCAGGCCCACTAAGGACAGAAAAGGAGGAAGTAAAACAGGGGGATAAAGAGGATGTGAAGAAGGAGAGGAAATTGAATGACTGGGAGGAGGCGAAGGCTGGAGAGGGCAGTGGATGAGGGCCTGGCACTGAAATCCTGGCTCAGTGAACTGGCTCTGTCTCACACAGCCACACTGGAATGGATGGAATGTTCAGATGGCTGTTTAAACAGGTTAATTGTGCTGGCCTCCCCGAGAGAGTGGGACAGATGGATAGATGAATGGAATGAGAGAGGAGAGAAAGAGAGTGCAAAAGAGTGACAAAGGGGGAGCAATGGAGCTAGGAGAGGTAGAAACAGAGGACGGAATGCAGGGAGGGACAGTGAGAGATGGGTATGGCCGCTGATCAGAGGCACAATTGGGAGTGGGTAGTCTAAAGGTGGGCTACACAGCAGAGCCCCCCCCCCATCTACTTTGATCAGTGACTAAATAAACTGTCCACTGTCCACAAATTGGTAGACTATGACGGGAGAACAAACTCACGATGGAAGGTTGTTCTTTGTCTACCGCAGAGAGGCTGGAGCCAATCCCAGCTAAGGTAGGACAAAGGTATTAAAGAGTTTGAAGAAATTCAACAAAGGGTATTAAGTGTATTTTGTATTAAGTATATTAATGCTTAAGAAACAAAATATGTTGTGAAGGCACGATGACCTTGACATTTGACCTTTCCCCGTGTTCTGCCCATTCGAGTGAACATTTACTAGATGACCACTCATAGCTGCTTACACTGAGGTTGTGCCATTCAACCATTCACACCTATTCACTCACCTATCCATACACATTCCCACGTGGCCGTCACAGCCGTCTGGAGCAACGTGGGCTGAAGTGTGTTGCCCACTGACACAGAGGAAGGTAGACCAGCTCCACCCTCGGCCCTCCGGTTCAAAGATGACTCGCTCTGACACGTGGGCGCTGTCAGACGGACAAAATATCTACAAATGTAATACTACATCTGTCACAAGCCTGGCATTAAACCACTTTTAATGAGGAAGGCAAAACTCATTGCTAATGTTATTCACAGCTTCACAAAGTTTGCTGTTTGACTGTTCCCCTTCAGTGGTCACAGACTGCCAGTTTATTTGGACGGGAGGACGTAAGGGGGACTGACTATTCCTGTGGCCATCATTTGAATTATCTTAATGTTCACAGTAAAAAAATAAACTAGAAAGAAGGAAAAAAAAGTCTATCTCCTCAGCCATAAAAAATAATGATTCACTTCTGCCTAAATATATTCTCATTTTAAACTTTGGCCACATAACAACTTTTGTTGCTTCCCAGTTTGTTCTCTAAACTTTCCCCGCATTGCTTATACAGCAAAAGAGAGCTGCATGTCTGCAGAGCACTCTGTACTATGAAGTGAATGTAAATGTGTGTCCTGGATATGGATGGCCTGTGGTGGCTCATGTAAAATTAAGCAACTTTGTTGTTTTGTTTGGTTGAACACAGATATACTACCCCCCACCTCACAAACCACTCAACTTATCTCTGGGTGCAAATCCAAAACGTCAATGTGACATAGCAGGATGGAGATGGATCTTGGCCCGTCTTCACCCCAAAACACTTCTCTTGGTTTGCTAGAAAAAACTTATGTGAAAGAAGGCATAAATAGAAGGAAGAGCTGAAAGAAAACACAAAGCTCTTGGCAATTGTGTGTGTGTGTTAGTGTGATATACATTATGTGGATATCTTTAGGGCACTCCTGCAATATATTTACATTCATAAAATATTCTGTAAGCTCTAAGCCTCCTGTTACAATGTGTGTGAGTGTATGTATACACTACATAAAGTTTATCTTGTAATTTAAAATTTCTTCCATTTGAATTGTACTGGATTCCTTTATCTGAATACAATTACTTGCCAGCAAGCTTTACAGCAAAACATATGCTACTGTAACGATGAAAATAACAAGGCAACGCTCTAACATTGTGAGTGTGAAATGTTAATTGTGTCTTTTAGCTAATGTTACATTTCGATAGGCCCTATTGTATGGCTGAAAAGGGGGATTTGCCGAAACTATGATTAATGAAGAAAGGAGATCATACAGTGGTAAAAGTCTAACCTCAGAGATTCTGTGTTATACCAGTAAATTATTTAGTCTAAATACATTGACTTCAGAATTACTTTGATTTAACACCAAAATGATTTAAGTTAATTTAGATTAAAGTTAATTAAAGATTAATTAATTAAATATTGAAGTTGTCCTTATATAACTTACTAACTTTAGGTTAAAATACCTTAATTCAACCAAGTTTCCATAGGTTTGTCAACCAGTTTTCGCAGTGCATTGTACTATGTTCGAAGTATATGTTGATGACCTTGTATTGTAGGATTCTACATGTCTAATGCACACATGCAGTATATGCACAAAAAAGTATAAAGGCAAACAAACCAACACGAACATCCACACATATTTACAGCGACATAATGAAATGATTGTGTTTGACTTACATGATTCTCCATAATGACTGTCAAAACATGACTGCAGACTTTGTATGCTTCCAAACATGCACAGAAGTGCTTAATTGGCCTTCATCAATTCTCAGTCATCTCTCACAGCAAGACGAGCTCAACTGTTGCCTTAGCTGGCATCAGGAGTCCAATCAGTTATAGTGCGCAAGTACATGTACGAATCTGTGACCACAACTGAAATTAAATGTTCATGAAAAATGACTCAACATGAAAATATTACCACTACCACACAAGACATTACCACCTACTCTATGCCATGTCATGTACACCATCTCTAGTTGAACATCTATCATGCTGTGTGTCCCTATCATGAAAAACAAAAACTCATATATTTCTCATTGTGTATTGCTTTTATTAAATATTAATTTCCCCAGTTCCTGTCATCTGCGCTGCTGTGAGATATACTGTATAAAGTGGAAAACAGGCTCAAAGAACGTGAGAAGACACAAATGAGAGTAAGTAAAAAGAGAGGAAATCTTTTTGGCAATTAGGGCTGACTTCAGTCATGATTAGGAGAGAAGGTAGTAAAAAAAGAGAAAGGGATCAAAATGAGAAAGGGAAAAGTCAGTTTGTCAGTCTGATGAAAGGTGAAATAAAAGCAAATGTAAGTAGGTACGTCCCCAACTTTTCTTTTTTGGAGTTGTTGGTTGGCACATTGCTGACAGCAAGTCTCCTTATGGTTGTTCGGACGTGATTATACAAAGCCCCTCATTTTAGCACTAAACATCTCAACTGAATGCATCCCAACCCTTATCCTAATATGAGCCACAACCCCAAAGCCAAGTCTTAACCCTTAAAGGCCAAGATGTCTATGGTTTTAAAACGCAATTGTTCCTCAAAACCAGAGAGACATGTGCAGCACACACATGCACTTAACACAGTAAGAGGGTATTTACACAGAAACCCACAGCTCACATCCCCATGCTCCTCTCAGTCTTTTGGTCCTTTACCCTGCCCGGTGGTTATCCTGGGAAACAAACTCTAAAATGCTTGGGTGGTTGTGGTTCACTGTGTTTTCTGGATCGATAGCAAATGGATTTGATACATACAGTATAAGTTACTGTTCCCAAGAGCTTTGGCCCAGATTTTGTATCACTCCTATTTGCACTGTTGCACTGAGACATAGCTCTAAAACCCTGCAGCAAGAGATCTGATATAGTCTGACCAATGGACTTTCACACAGATGAAGGCAGCAGACTGAGGTCAGCAAGTGTGAGTTTGTGTAATACAAGCTGGCTGCCTGCAGGTCTAATTGTGGCTCTTGGGGAAGAATCTGGTGATTATGTTACGTTACAATGGATACATTTGGAAAATACATATCTGACAATGAATATTGTTATAAAGGACTTTGCTTTTTATTTTTCAGCTGATCTTCAAAACAAGAAAAAAAAAAAACCAGGTGTCAATTATTCCAAGGTCAGCATATTGTTGTATCTGCGTGTGTCCTTTCCTCCCCCAATCATTATATCTGTCAACCTCCCCCTAGAACAGCTTGCAGACATCATCCACTCCAGACACATTTCATCAGCCACTGCATCTCTTTATCTTTTCTGTCACAAAAAAGGTGAAAAAAAAATGCAGATACACAAGTGTAAAAAAAGGACAACTTAGTACAGACCATAAAAAACAAAGGCTTCAACTCTGCCTTCATCTGAGTGTTTGCCTGCCAGCATCAAATATGCTTGCTGTAAAGAAAAGAAATCATTTTCATATTGTTTTCTCAAGCTTCCCCAAGGAAAGAAACAGTACAAAATTGCTTTCCCCTACTGCTGGAGGAAATACAGGTTGCATTTCTCGAATCTAATCAACATCTCTCCATCAAAAACTTTCAGAAAAGGTTGTGTTTTGCCAATTATAGAGGTCAGTGCACAGAAAGCAGCAACCAGAGAAATTTCTCTTGCCTATAAACCATGGAAAAACATACATGTAATTACACAATCTGTACAGAGGATAAGGAACACTGCTTTTTGGTAGAAGGAAGACATAGCGCTTCTTTTCTCCCTGGTAAGATAGCCATCAAGCTGTGATCCTTGAACAGTGCAATTAGTGGTTCTGAAGTTTCACTGAGCTAGGAACTCAACAAGTAGTCACATCAGGGACATCACTCAAAGAATTACAAAAACAGTAAAACCACTGAGTGCTGTGATCAAAAAAGTGGAACATTTATTGCAATCATTTTTTTTCCTGCAATGGATGACATTTTCTAAAACAAATTCACTCTGTTTTTGTTGCATTTCAATTTCATATATAACTTTTACTAGTTGCTGCTCATAAGCAGTTGCTTTTAAAGCTGTCATTTGTTCAGGTTGTGCTTTCATTCCATTTGTCAATCTGTTTTATTTTGTCCTGCTCTTTTTTCTTATTTCAGACCAATTACTTCCCAGTCCTGTTTGGTTTCCTGTCCCCCGACCCTGCCCTTATTGTTTGAACCAAGCCCTAGTTATCCACTCTTCTTTTTAGTATACAGTATATACTCCCCTTAACCACCTAACCCTTACCACTTTATATTTTATCGTTCATAGCATTCCAGCAGTAATTATGAGTTTCTTCACTCATGTATGATCCTACAGACACTACTAAAGTTTTTTAAACCTGTAAGACAGAGTATAGTGTCACAGAGGAAGAAGAAGAAACATTAGACACTGTGATTAGCAGCCAGATACTGCTTAGGGCATCTGCATCATTATGTTTGTGAGCATGACGTGTTATTTCTATTACAGAGAAGCACTGAACCTTCCTGTGGGCTGAATGAGAGCCCCTTACAAAGAAGTGAGCGAGCGATGGATCTTAAAACTGTCAACAAAATTTGTCTTTAGGGTTTTCGACTATAACAGAGTCTTCCACAAAGAAAGGCCACGTCCGAGTGGTTTCACTGCTGCCGTACATCTGTGATGTGTATGCGGACAAACAGGTTGAGTGGTCCTAATATTTCTTCTTTAAGAGATAGTATGAACTACAGGAAAGGTTTACTGCAGCTGTTGATGCGGTGGATGCTGATATGACAAGTCTGCTAACCACTCCTCAAATCTCCCACACAAACACACACAGACTCAGTGAGAGACTGACAGAGGTTGGCAGAGAATGGCTCCCAGAGGGACAGACAGACAGAAGTGTAACAGCCCAACTTCTCCCCGCAAACAAACATACATGTTTTCACAAGCCAGTGCACCTATATCATTATTCTGACTCCCAGCGATGACCCATTAAACTTTATTGGAGCTAACTGTTTAGAAGTGGGCAAGTGTGTGTCTAAGATGGTGTGAGGGATATACACATAGTCTAAATAAATGTGGTGTGTGATGTCATGGTGAGCTTGTGTGTGTGGGTGTGGTCTGCTTATGGTACAGCATGTTTTGTGTGCGCAGGGGAAATAAATTAGCAGTGCTAGCAGGTTGCTCTGACAAGTCCTGTTAATGAGAACATCCTCCGGAGCCTTTTGGGCTGGGGAGCAAAAGCAGAGGCCGTGATCATCTGTTCAGTCTGGAAGATGGCATGGAGCGAGGGAGGGATGGTGCCAAACAGCAAAAAGCCTGCACGATTAGACCACACCATCTGCAGAAGAGGTGCAAATCTGTGTTTGGAACAAACTATACTGTCGATAAAAGAGGACCCTAGTGGAGTGTTAAGTTTTACGTAGCTGGCTGAATGAAATCTTAAGCAGGGAAAGGTTTTGCATTTACTCTGGACATCTGCACACTGTGCTCTCACAATACTGAAAATAAACATATGCCACTTATGTGAGACAAGGTCTAGCAACCAAGCTTTAGTCACAGCAAAGTCAAAACTAGATAAAGGAGGTTTATCTCTATAGGGTGTTGACATTGATTGGGTTAAACGGAGTGAAACATTTTACGACAATGTTATAAAAGTTTATTGAACGTTCTGAAGGACAACTAATGCAATACTTTGAAAATGTATGCAGCTTTATGTCAGTGGACAACTGCAGTTCAGATGTATAGAGCAATGCCTATGTGTGTGCCTACGTGCGCATATGATTGGGGCACACAAGCACACACACACACCGGCACATACTTGTGATAAGTTGCCAATTTGGTTACAGCTGACTCACCTGCACCAGGCTTAGTGAGGCAAAGCCAACTGGCTCCTTATGAGTTCGGAAAATCACAAACCAAGAAGTGGGGTTTAGAAATGCATGAGGCGCTTTTCTGTGTAGCATTACCATGATTCATCTTCACAAAACTGCAAAAAGCTTGTGATAATCGCTTTAGCTAATCCTTGTACGCTTCAGGCAAACACGCATGGTGAGAGAGAAGGGGGTGGTTCTTAAACCCCAGGAGGGTGGACTGAGCTCATGGTGCTGATGTAGGTGCACTGGTTAGGAAGTGTGTGTAGTGCATGGTAATTCTAAATTCAGAATCGTTGTGGATATCTGGACTTTTGATGCTAATTACTGAATTGGTCCAAAGTTAATTGAATCTTTTTTAACAACAACAACAATTAAAATAATAATAATAATAATAACCTTAACCTCAGCCTAACTTTTAAACATGCCTTGTGTCACCTTAAAATGTAGTAATTTGTGTCATAGTCCCCATAATGTGACTGTGTAAACAGATTTAGGTTCAGGTACACACACAGTTACACAAACTCAGAGACAGCCAATCGCAAGCACGGTTAGATCTCTGTCAAACAGCACCTTGCATACTTATTGGCTCACTAACTCTAATGAGATTAACCCTGTAGGAAATCTGATATGGGACGAAAGCACAATTTCAATATTAGGTGATACAGAAGAAGTTTGATACCCACTTGATACCATAAAAATATAGGAGTTCAATACCCAGCCCTGTGTATGTGTGAATACAGATGTGAAAAAAGGAAATTAAACGAGATTCTATTATTGGTGCATTTGTTTTGGTGCAGCCTCTGAATATATGTTTCAGTTTAGGATATTTGGATTTGGGAATTGAATTCTGCACATTTGTGCAAAGAGCACACCTACTGTCAAAATATGTGTCTGCATATCTTCATGACACTAGGTTAACTCTGTGCAAGCAAGCAGCTCTATCCAGGCATATCCATCACTATCTATCACTCCTTTGACAAAATCATCTCATGCATTTCTCAGTTCTGTCTGTTTGCAGAGCCTCACCTGGGCTGCTTCTATTTCTAGAAACTGGATGCTTCCAGTAGAGTAAAAGCACAAAGGTTTACAACCAGACTGACACCTTCCTGCGATATGGCCTATAGACATGGTCACAGGATCACCTCATTAGCATTAGAAGATGCTCTCATCCCTGACAAGTGAGACTTCACTGCACTGCTCTCACAAAATAATGAGCAAATATAACCTCTAATGGCTAAATATAGGTAACCACTGTCTCAAAAGACTTTGGAGCAGAAACCGCACACTGTGAGAGGTAACTGAGGCCTTTCGAAGTTTTGTTGTGGAGTGGGCGTGAGGAGTGCACAAAGTAAACAAAAGACTTTAAGAGGGGGAAGTGATAGTTGAACAGTGTTTGATGAGAGCTCTTAGCCTGTAGCTATAGCACATTAGGCAGATGAGCCACAGCCAGCTCCCATACTGTTAATGTGGAACACATTACAACTGCACAATGAGTTATGATTGCTATTAAATAGCAAATGATCCAGACTACACAGCTGGATTTAGAGGGAGGACACTGTTGTGCCCTGTCCTTTCTCCTTCCTGCCCACATACTCCAGACACTCAGGTGACAATCATTCCACTGGACTGAATGTGTCACTCACATCTGTTAAGCTTCTCCAGTTCTGGCATTGCGTATACAGTTTTCACTTCTTTAACACAGGAACAATCCCTTATTCTAAATGTAAAGTGAAGTCTGTCTGAAAGAGGCCTTCTTACCCCTGCAGCAAAAGCAATTTATTAACTTTGCAAAGCCCCTCTAACACTAATATCAAAATGAATATTACAATTTCAATAATGGCATACATTAGATGCAGAGAATGCACAAAAAGACAAGTATTCCTAAATAATTTGGACTTGAGAAGTTAACATCAAAGGGATAAACACTTATCTCCATTGATTAGCCCTTCTCGGGAGCATTCGTTAAAGCATCATAAGTATTGACAGAGACAGGTTTGAAGATGTAACTTGTAACAGCTTAATTAAACTGCTTTCTAACAGGTAAAGGCTGAAACATGAACCCATTATAGTTTGTTTTGGATTAGTTAAGGTCAACACAGTAGCCCACAGGGGTGCGAATTGCCAGAGACACCACGATACAATATTATCACGATATTGCCATATACTGAGTATACACTGCGATATACTCCCACAGCAGCTCTGGTGAGAGTGAGCCCCTGGCGCCATCTAGCGGACTGAAACGTCAATTGATTGTTTTTACGCTAATCCACAAAAAGTTTGCTGAAAAAAATAGATACTTGATGTCTCAAAAGCAATATCGCCAGGTAAAATATTGCCATATTTCACTGTATCGATTTTCCCCCACTCCTATTAGCCCAGGTATCAATGTATTTTTATCTTTGACTTTATGACCATTAACCAACTTGCATCTCTTAACTGTTACACCTTAAGTATATAGGCGGCATCCTCAAGCTGCATGACTTGCTTGATTACACTGACTGTATTAGACATAATAAACAGGCAGTTTGTGCACCTTAGAGACTAAGTGAGTGAGCTTAGCAAACGTGCTCTTGAAATCTTGAGACATCCCAATTCTTTTTCTCTGTGAGCCTCTTTCAGTGCTAGACGGAGTGCTTAAAATGGCATCATACATTTGGGTAAGCCATAAGAGAGTGGTATATGCGGACTAGTAGCGAGAGAGGAAAGGTACAAGGATGTTCAAAGCTGAAGAGACCTATGTCTAATTGATCTACCGCTCTCTTTTTCAGCCCAGGAGTCTTGCTACGAAATAAATGAGAGGTAAAGCGTGGGCAGACTCTTACGTTAAGATAATGATGCTGTTTTGTTAGTCCTGGCCTAAAGCTCTGTCTTATGGAACAAGGAAAAAGATGATGGTAAGAAAGTGTGATGGAAGAAAGGCTATGTGGTTGTAAACTAACAATGCAGAGCGTGTCTACAGGCGTCAGCTAAAGCCAGGACAAAAAAAAAAGCAGCATTTGCATTCAGAAGCATGATCCCTACAAACACAGCTAACAGGCTAAGAGAGCTTTCACACTGTGTCAAGAGTGTCAGTGGTCAGAAACCTCAAACGCTTCTCTCCATCTACACTGCAGTTAGGGAAAGCTGTGAGCAATTACGGCACAGGAAAAGTTTCTCGCCAAAACCATGTAATGAGACGTATTTGAGGAAGACAGTTTTTAGAGTCTGCTTTAAAATGTGGACCCAAGTGAGCTGGCCTCGGCCGCTGTGCAGAAAATAAAGAGAAAAAAGTGCCCTGCATTTTGTTATTAGACCACGATTTCAACTGTGAAAAGTTAACCAAATGAAACCATCAAAGCAACGATTGGTACTAATTACCACTGCTGTTTAACATCAGAGAAACAAAACAAACAAACAAAAAACCCACACTGCAAATATTAAATGTGTTCTCCATGGATAAACTGAGCCTCATTTATTTTAAGTCCTGCTGGAACATGATTTGTGACTGTGAACATGCATGCTGTGCATCAGATACCCAGCAGATGCTTAGTTATGACTAAAACAGTAAAGACACTTAATGGTAATGGAAGTGAGAGGGGTGTAGAAAAACAATAAGCTGTGCGAAAAATCATAAAGTGCAAAGCTTTGAAAATAGATAATTAGATTTGTGACAACAGAGAACAATAACAGTGTCAGCGGGGATGGAAATGCCTGCATTGCACGAGACAACAGCACAATGTGTCTGTCTGAAAAATACATATATCATATTCAGTGCTGGAGTCAGATTTTGCATCAGGAGAGTTGATAATATGAATAACGATGCATGGATGAAGAAAAGAATAGTTAACTGTTCAATAAATCACAGATTTTTTCGTCAAGTCTCTCCCTGAGTCATCGAGTTTTCACGCTCTGTCGCAGCCGATCACTGACTGAGCAACAGCACAGTAAGAGACAAAAGCGCTGTCAGTGCCTCATTAGGCTGCTCATTAGGAAGCTGGCTGTATATTCAAACATTCTCCATGGCTGACCATTTGAGTCAAGGCTAAGCCATATCTCTTGCTCTTGCTTGCAAGGCAGAGGGCTCAGGATCGTCATTATTAGTTCTGTTACATTTTCTCTGACTGATTTGGATCCGACCACCTGATCCTGAGGTCAGGCAGCTTCAGGCCTTGTCTGCACATGTAAACCTCTCTCTTCTAAGGTCCAACTTTGCATTTATCTTGATACCGTTTATCGCTTCCTCCTGTTTTGGTACAGAACTTTCAGCTGCATGCTCCTGACACTGTAACTGGAACCGGGGCATGCATTTTGATAATTCAACTCTCAATTGTTTCCTGTTTGTGTTAGTGAACAGTACATGGTTCTGTCATTTACTACAGTGAACTAAGGTCACTACAATGTTTAAATTGTTTGGCTTTTTGAAAATGAGTAAGTAAGTCAACTGTGAATCACATCAGGTTTGGCAGTCTTCTGTTGATGTTGATGTTCAGGTTTTGCTGCAGGTCCTGCAAACTGCTGTCCTGGCTGTGGTGAAGAAAGGACATGAGGAGTAGCACTGCCTGCCGCTGCCAGGATAAGCATCATTCTACAGTAACGTTTGGGACCTGCCTATTTGGCAGCTGAGTTATACTCACTTTGAATACAGGCTTCCATGTTCCTATGGGTAATTATAGCTGACAGAGCTAGTAGCACTCTATTATACATTACATCCAAGGTCTCAGTCCAGACATAACATGTTACACTTTTCAACTCATCCTTTCTGTCTTTTTTGCAGACTAAAGTGCTGCCTTAAAACAATACTGTCTCTATAAATAATTGATATATATTATATTTATATTATTATAAATAATAATATACATCAGATAAGCTTCACTTCTCTGTGTTAACTTTCAAAAACTTTGGGCAGCAGAGCTGTGCAGTGGTTAGCACTGGTGCCACAAATTGAGAAGGTTCTCAGTCGGAATGCTGGAGACTTTGTGTGTATACTATGATTGGTCAATTGACTATGGGCAGGAATGTAAGTGTGAATGTTTTCTTGTTGCTGCATGTTGGCTCTGTGATAGACTGGCAACATGTACAAAGTGTAACCAGCCTCTAACTCAATGTTAATATCCTATGACCCTCATAGTATCTAATGACCTGATCAAGCAGTATCGCTATAGGGAGGGTGAAACATTTTTCATATGTATCATCCCACCCAGTGAAGCATCTGCATCTGTCATGTTTTTCCACACAGTTAATCAGATAGAACCTTCGGTGCTCTCTCAGTTTACAGAGAGCAAGTCAAATAATTTTGACAAGCATCTAATATTAAGGTGAATTAAATGGAAAGTGAGGGTTTGAGAAAGTACTCGAACAAATTCAGTACTGCAGAAAGTTCAACTATAAACTCTTGAGAGCTGCATCATCAAAACATTCTTTTCGACATGTAAATAAAACTCACAGTCAAAGCCAGTCTTTTCAAATATATCTGGGTTAGCCAAACCAAGTCTCCAATTGCATTGAATTGTCACTAGCTGTAAATATTGAATAAGAGTAGAGAATTGTAGAATCCTGTCCTCGCTTGTTTTTATGTATTTTCCTTGCTTATGACCCCCCCACCCAACAGTGGGTTGAAACAGTGGCTCACACATTACAGAGAGATAATGGGTATATCTTTGCGCCACAATTACTGGGTGCAACACCAACTGTCGATAAACTTGAAAGGATGAACTTCCACATACACACAAGTATAAAGACATGGGCATGAGTTTCACAAGCGTGCACACACACAGAGAAATGCACTGGGAGCAGAAAGCTTAAATGGCTTTCATACGAACATTGATCTGTCAATTCAGCAGCTTCACAGTCGGACAGGAGATGAAAACAGCACTTTTGTTTATGCTGCTGCTGTAAATGGTGAGTTTGTGTGGAAAGTGGGGGTGGGGGGAAGAAGGCCACATCGATATCAGCAAAATGGCTACTTCTTGTTTCAGTTCAGGATACCCGTTTGTGAGACAGCAGACAATAGGCCTTGACAGCTAAAGTGCTGGAGGGAAAATAGGTTGGCGGAATCAAATTGATATGTTTCACAATAGGATTACCCAGTGGCTCAATTACTAAATGAAGATTTAAGGATTTGTTGTTCTGGGAAAAGAAGGTAGGCTGTTATATGGTTAGAACCATATGTTTTTATGTTGTCCTTTGGGTATGCTATACTTAGCATAGAGTGCAGTCACCTCTCATAGACCTTCATTTACATTGCCTCACCAGGCAGACAATTTTCAACTGATGTTTTGACATCAGGGGATGTAGGAAATATAGTGAGTATTCTCTTTTTATCCACTCGAGCTAACACAGTTAAAGCTGGGGTTGGTCTGGAAGGACTAGCAGTTGCAGGCTACCTTTTGAAAAATTGCAGCTATATTAGGTATTGGAAACCAGTATCATATTGATACCAGTTCCTTATTGGTCAGTTTCAAAGTAGTGCATCAATCAGTGTCTAGGCAAACAATACTCCAATTGATATTTATGTTACATTTAATAAAACGTAACAGAGAATCCCAACCCACCCCTCACGATAACAGAGTTGCAGACATCAGATTACATAGTGACGATGCACTGCACTGTTGCATTGTTAACCCTACAGCATCATGGTGGCCTAGCATTCGGAGGTTTGGGCTCACTTTGCTAAATTCAACAAATACCAACTGAATTGTATTATGTGTAAAAAAAAATTGTGAGCAAACCAGGTAACAGTAGCAACCCCACAAAATACAATCCAACAAAAAGCCAACACAGTACAAAAATTCCACACATTCAATGTCAGTAACATTTGATTAACGGCAACAGCTAAAACATATCAGGCACCTTCAATAATAGTGCTGTCATCTGCATAAAATGTAATGCCCTGGCTGAGCCAACAGTTTTTTCATTGATTGTGTTTATAGCAAAACTCAAATGATGGGTACCAGTTTATAAATGTAAAATGTGAAGATGATCCACGAGGACCTCTTTTAGTGACAACACTCACTCAATCACTCTCACTCATTTTCTACCACTTTATCCTCCACTGAGGGCTGCGGGGGCGCTGGTGCCTAACAGGTAGGGTACACCCTGGAGAGGTCACCAGTCCATCACAGGGCTAGTGACAACACATCCATTTAAAAACAAAAGCATGTAACAGTAAGTGTCAACAGGTGGAGAGTATCTATTAGTCAGTTGTTACTGCCCTGGAGAAATAAGGATATGATTTTGCTGTGGCTGAGAGACAAGTTCATTGTGATTCATTCTGAGGGCTTGGGAACACTGGGCAATTCAGAATGGAGCTGTCACTGACAAACCTGCCGGACACTGCTGCACACCAGGAAGACTCAGCTCCTGCTTCTGCCTCATACAAATAGAGACTGGTGAATTAAATATGAGCACAGAGAAAGGTTCTAAAAAGCAATCTCTTGCAAAACCGGTCTGCTGGACAGGGCAGGGGTTATAGAGGATGACATAGTGATAGTGTGGAACAAGAGGGACAAGGCACAAAATTCTTCATTTTTTATCTCTATTTCCACCCCTTGAGGGTCTTGTTAGTGTTCAAAAATGAAAACAGAGAGAAAGAAAAAAAACAGAAAATATAAAAGTAGTGTTGTGCCACAACGAATGCTAGATAGAGACACAGGTAGATGTGTGGTCTATCGGTGGGAGCGTAATCAGAAGCAGAGGGAGGTGCATCATTATTCAGAGAGAGAGTAGCCAGCGGTGAGACGGTGAGAGGTGAACTACATGATGGAGGAGCCTATGATTCCCTTACTCCCCTCCAGTGCTGCCCCCAAATCCACCCCATTAAACCGTGAATCTGGAGCTGAAAAACGAGGAGTGCCCAGCAGCAGTCACAGTTCTACTCATCACTATCGCGATGGGGGACATGGTGCCACATTTATTTGGCTTAAATTAGACCTACATATACACACACACACACACACACACAGGTGTGCGTGTATGTGTCTGGTATTCCTTATGTTATGGGGCCTAAATCTGTTTATGCAGACACATTATGGGGACTTGTGTTACTTTTGGGGACAAAAATCGAGTCCCCATAATTACTATATCTCAAGACATGCTTTAAAGTTAGACTGCAATGTCCTCTGAAGTCATAGAAACCAGTGTGTGTGTGTGTGTGTGCACATCGGCTTGTGTTTATGTGTGTAAGTCATGAAAGCAGACATGAATGTGCAGATGATCTACCTGTCTATCTATTGAAATAGTGGTATAAATTATTTTAACTGCAAAACTTATGTCAGCTTCACATCTACAATCAGATAAAGCAGCTTCATCTTGGAAAAAAAAACAAAAAAAAAAACAAAAAAAAAAAAACACCACAATTGAAGTATATTAAGTTTAACTTCAGAATAAAGGATAAAGAGAATTAAGTAATCAACGTAAACAGATGGCTTTGAAGTGAATCAGTGTACTTTTTATTCCCATCTATATGATGTCAATAGAGATTAATTGAAGAGATGTGCTCTCATTTATTTCTGGATTGTCCTTGCACTGGATCTCAGGATCCAAAATAATTACAGGCTACACTAGAACAATTAAGTCTGCCTCCTGTCAAGATGCTATCTGAGCTACACAGAGTAAACAAGAGCAGATAGCAGCAGGCCCCAGGAACTGAAATGAATCACAGTCTATGTCTGATATAGATGCTCCTTTCTTCCTTCCATGCACGGATGAAAAAAAGAGAACAGCTCCAGAGCTCCTGCCTCTGCCTGCCTACATCCAGCTTAAGAGCATCAAGACCATCAATTTTTTAATTGGCCACACGTTTTCTTAAATGGAATAACCTTCAGACATTATAAACTCTGATTAGCCTGGCAACGATTTGGGTTGAGTGGTCTAAATCTGTGCATGTTTTCAGGTGTGTGCATATGTGACTGTAGAAAATGAGTGACGCTGAGCAAGGGTGACTGACTCTTTGTATGAGGTTCCCATGGGTGCGTGTCCTCCTGTCAGTGCCTGTATATATGTTTGTGGGCTTTTCCACTATACATCAGCTATACCAAGTACAAAAAGAGTAGATAGAGATGACATGTGGGCAGACAGTCAGCAGTGAAATGGGCTCTGTCAGCCCAGAGGTGGCTGTCTGCTGCTTCACACGTCTTCACAGCTTTTTCCTCAGTAGATTAACTGTCTGGAATCCTCAGATCAGCTCTGGAACTGACAAATGCCACTCTAAATACTATTTGTGGCACATGATTGATTTGTGAGCACTCATCTGCCCTGCCAAAAGCTCACATAACAGCAAGCCCCTCAGAATTTGATTCACTTTAAAGGCATGTATTGTTGGGTGTTAACAGAGTCGGTGGTTCGAACTACCCTGGGCTGGAAATATCTGACTAAGAGCCAGAGTTAAAGTAAAGCAGCTGCACGCAGAAGAGGTGACGGAGATCAAATAGCTCAAGGCAGTAATGACTTCGTTAGTCGAACAAGGCCAGGACTCATTTGCAGCATTTGCTCTTCACCCCATGTATTTATGTGTATATTAATCATTTTACTCCATTTTACTGTGGTTCTGCAGGAATCCCTGCCAAATTGACCTTTGAAGATATAACCTCTGTGAAACATGCAGAGTTGGGACTTGGATTTGGCAATGATGAAGATGTAATGTAGTCTGCTCTGTACATATAAAAAAAAAAATATATATATATATGTTGCCATGTTTTAGTTTCAACATTAGGCTCAGATTACATGTACATTTATATAACAAATGTGAGAGCTTCTCATATTTCCCCCCACAAACATCTGGCAAAGTGAGCACAGTTTGTACCTCATCATATTGTCCCTGACATCAACAGCATTCAAACCACCACTTCCTGAATAGCAGAGTAATGTTTCGTCACTGCGGTGGAGAGGCACTCCCTGTGCTTCATAATGCTGCCGATGCCTTCAGTAGTTCAGGGAACAGCATGCAGTTGTAGACCTTTGAACTCTGTCATCCTTTATTGAAGATGACATGTACTTTTAGCGCACATCGCTCCAAGGTTTTCTCCCCTGCACTGTCAGTTTTAAACATACAACTGGGAGCGCTCACTGAAAAACAGAGAGCACTACAGACACAGATAAAACACTGAGGAGTTCAAAGTCTTTGATTCTGCAACATAAAACAAGCTTAGATACAGACACTCACTGTACACACACACAGACACATACTGATTTAAGTGTCTCCTGGGTCGTCCCTCTCTGTGCTATAATCCTTGTTAGAGATGCAGAGGCGTTGTAATGACAGCCATAACCATTCTGAAGCAGTTAGTACTGGTACCACCTCAACCCCCGAGTCTGCTGGGAAACCTACTTCACACGCTCTTTTATTACCTTCATGACCATTAGTAACTCCATTTTATTGCTGTCATCGTCACCATTTACCTGACAAACACAGCCTCAGCAGGATTTCTCTTCTCTCTTTATCTCTCCCTGTCTCCCTCATAATAAGGCACAGACCAATTAAAACCTTTTTTATCTGGTACATTTACTGACTGAGCAAATATTGATAAAGCTGGTTGTGGTCTAGGGTCCTGTTTTTGATCAAACTCAAACTGTGGTTTCTGTTAAATGTTAAACGACAAGGTGAAACAACAAATTATTTCCCAGGTTTATTAAAATATTAAAAAAGACAGAATCGGTTTATTCTTCTTATGAAAATATGCTTATTTGACATCACTTGACATCCTAGTTGGGTCAGACAATAAGTCAATAACATGTATGTAGACATGATTTGAAAAAAAAAATCATGTCTAACCCGACAGAAGTGTTTCTCTGTTGAACAAGTGTTTGTTGTTTTATGCCCATGAAGAATTTTAAAGACACATTTAACAGATTTCAGTTTACCCTGAGGCGCAAAACTAAGTCTTAATTATGTTACATTTATTGTGATATTTCTCAATCAGTTTGAAATCATTTTACTACAATTATGTTTTTGGCTGTACCACCTTGTATCGCCCAGCCCTTATATTTTTCTTAATTAATATAGTGAATATTTTCCAAAACGTTCAGTCATAGAGGGTCATAGATTAGGTAAGGAAAATTGCAAATCTCACTGCAACTTTTGAAAAGAACTTATGAGGCAACATATGACTAACTATATACAGTACATATTACTCAGATGAGAGTGCTGAAAAAAAGGTTCATCACAAAAACATCAGACGAAAAAAAAAAAAAAGAAACAAAAAAAGGTATTTATGTGTCTCTCTCTTGTCAAAGCTTTTCCAAGACTCTGGAAATAGAAGATAGTGATGCAGTGTGGATCATGTAGTAGTGAGATCAATACTGATGTTAGTGTGCTGACAGGCCACTGCACATTCCTCTGTGGACCCTCATGTCTGGCTTCTGGCCTGATAACTGCTGACATTTAGAAACATGACACTACTGTGATGGACTTATGTGTTATTGTGTGTGTGTGTGTGTGCAGGATAGATGTGACCACATCTCCAGGGCAGCTCAGATCTATCCAGGAGATTTCTGTGTCAGTGTACAGTACAGGTGGTAGCAGTTGTTAAGTCCAGTCAGTCTGTATGCCTCAGATGTCGGGGATACACTGTCTTTCCTTTATCCCATTTTTGGAGCTGAGATTACACTTAGAGGCAGGATACAGAATTCAAAATGTAAAATGTAAACCTCTGTTCCTGTGGCTCAGCGATATTTTTTGTTCTAATGGGTGCGATATGTTGCTACATATTAGTGACAGAATTGTCTAGTCCTATATTTTGTGCAATATTAAGAACAAAGCTACATACGAATGCATTTCTATTGTGAAACAAAAATAATTTAGTAATTATTGCCCTTTGACACTAGTCATGTTTTTGCACATGTGACCTAAGGAAAAGGAAAAAGTTTTTGTGAGAGAACCGATTCTGTAAAAACAACGAAATGAAAGGTGTTCAAATGCGAATGAACAAAGTGGAAGTTCCTGAGCTACATATTCAGTGGTTGGGCTGATACAAATACTCTTTAGTAATGCATGCATTTAATCAAAATGTATTGCAAATTTGTACCAAATATTCTAAAATCGGAAAAGAGAAAATACACATTAATGTGTGTTTCCACTCACTCCGCTGTAACTACTGTTGGCACAAAAATGACCACATGATAACAAGGTGCACCTCAATTATGTAAATAAAGAGCACCAAGAGCTGTTGAAATATGGTTTTGTTTATTTGCTGCCTCGGTGTATTATTGCAGTAGTATTTGCTTTTTGCATAAAAAGGAGTATTGTTTTGGTTTCCTCATCAGTCCACACAGTTCTCCTCTTACCTACTGTCTCCACAGTTTCCACTGTTTTAGCAATACAGCAAAAAACCAGAAGCAGGAGGAATGTTTTAGTCCCATGATTTGAAAGTGTTTACATCTACCTTGATTTGATACAACAACTTTTCCACCTCCCTCAAGCATTAAAAATTTTAATGTGATATTTCAAGACTTTTTCAAATTTTCTGTGTTTCCATATAGGTGTTTTTATGTGCAAATCAAATATCCACATAAACACAGTCTGATGGAAACCCACTTAGAGACTCAAGGAGTTTAGTGTCTTTTAGATTAGATTTCTAAGTTGTTAAGAGCCATATATCAGAAGATGTATGGAATTCATGGCTTTAATTTGAAGATCTATTTATTTTAGACAGAACATACTCCAATTGAACCAATGGGAAATGAATATATGGATCAAATTAAATTATGCTAATTGGCTTACAACTCCCTCAATTTGGGTGCATTATCAGTAATTGTATGAATTATATTAAGCAGCAAATACAAGCTACAGCTTTTCCCAGTTCGCTCCAAACTCACCAGGAAACAGAATCACTAATAAGCGATGCTGCTGCTGCTGCTGCTGCTGCTGCTGGCTGTTTTTGGTTAAACAGAAGACAAATCCTAAAAGTAGAAATAGAATTTAAAATAATAGATTTTCCATGTCAAAGGTGAACGTTCTGCCTCAGGCCATCCTCGCTTCTTCCTCAGCCAAAGGATCACATTCATTTGAAAGGCTTGAATGTTCAATGAGAACCAGTCCTCTCATAAGTTACACTGCACATCATTACTGTATCTTAGAAGCAACCTTTTTCTCTTTTCCGTATTAAGGGGGTATTCACAAAATGTGTGGTCATTGTTTTGTCAATTTGGTATTCAACCTCTCAAAATGAGAACAGTCACACTAATGCACTTCTCTAGAAACAACTTTGAAATATCTCAGGACATTTCAAAGAAGTGGGTTTTATAATGCAGCGTGTTAATGGTCGGTGAGCTGTAGATTTTTCATCGGTCTTTCCTTTTGTAACCATCTTTCACTCACACGTACCACTTCTCTGTTGTGTTTTTCTTCCAAAAGCTGTCTATAACAGCCTTCATGCTTTCATGATTTTCCATTATGTTTTTCCATTAAGTGTTATAGAACCAGTAGCTAATAATTCATAAAATACACAACAAATAACAATCCCTTTGGCCCAGAGGTTTGGTTAGAAAGCCTAAAATAAGTTTGTTGCATATTTGGACTAATTTTGCTGAAATGAATGAATTGTTTGCATTCTGAATTTTAAATTGTGGCTTTTAGATTCAGTCTTGAAATAATATTTTATTAAGTAAATAGTTTATTTAATTTCTGTATTTCTTACATGCTATATAGACGTTTTTGCAATTCAAATAATGTCTGCAAGTGCATCTCTTTCCATAGCACAGGCGTTTAGACAGGGAAAGGAAAATCACTCCTTTGTCCATGTTTACTGTAACTCAGAAAACAGACCAACAGAGGGAATAGTGAGCGCAGGACATGAGCAATGTTGATATGAACTGTCAAGTCTGGAGAAAGAAAGAGATGGAAAAATTATCCAGCACAACTCTTTTCTTCCTATCCTGTTCCTACCATGGCTTTGTTGACAATGCTTTGTTCAGCTATGTTATTGCATTATCAGTTGACAATTTGCTTGACAGTATTTCTAGAGAGAATTGTGTGTGTTGTAATGTACAGTACATATTGCTTCATTCATCTTTTTTCCTGGTTTCAATTAGGAGTTTTCTGCTCTCTAAAACGAGCACTGTTTTGTTACATCTGTCTTTTCACTAAGTCAAGGATGGGGCTTTAGGAATTTGCTGAGGTGGGAGGTTTGCTCACACGTTAATTGCTTGGAAGACAAGTAAGTGAATGGAGAGAAAAATATATATATATAAAAAAAACACTTCACGTTACTATCCACAAAGCTTAACAGGGTTAACAGCTTTCTACTTTTATGTTGTGGGAGAAAACATTGCCTCACACACAGTGTTTGAACACAAACACCATGTTGGCTGCTAATCTTTACGACTACGTGATTACCATTTATGATACACGGTGTATTTCAGCACACTGTCGAAGTTAATGTGCTGCAGAAACTGGGATGCTGTCAGGAGAGTAACATTAACATGTTTCTTTGGGATTCCTCTATGACTGACTGAAAAACAGCATGCTCCATGTGATTCTGAAACCTGCGAATGCTGTGAGACCAGGTGAGTGCTAATTATGGCTGAGGGAATGTCAGACATTGCCGTTGACCTATACCCTCTCATACTGTCACTGTAGCAATAAGACATCCATTACAGATATTTCAAATGGCAAGTCAAGAGAATGTCAGAAGAAGACATGTCCAGGGTTACTCTAACTTTCTCATGTTTCCCATGGCTTCACCTTAAATGCAGTAATACTATGTTATTTAGATACACTTGAGGATGAAATTATTAGCCCCCCATGAAAATTTCATTGCTTTCTAATTATCGGCCACGTGCTGTTAAACCGACCCTGGCAGTTTTTGTTTTTTGTGGAATAATTTCATTTCTGTGTGTGAAGTCAAATAATAGAAGCATCCAAAATAAAACTAGGATGTTTGCAAAAGCTGTATTAAAAATTATTTTCTCTGTTTAACAGTACATGGGCAATACTAATAAAACAATGACATTTTCATAGGGGCTAATAATTTCGTCCTCATCTGTATGTCAATCTTGCGCAAGAGAAGACATGTAGAAATTGCAAGAATGTGGCTCCACGATTATTTCATAAGAAAATCAAAACAAACAAAAAAAAAAAACAAAAACACACAGTTCTCACATTAACATGAAAGCTCTACAATGTGTATTTTATGATATTGCTTTATTGAATTGTGTTCAGCACTCAGCTCCTCCTTTCCCCACTATTCTCTCTCTCAACACACAACAGAGTCATCAGTCACAGTCGGACTGACTGTCAGGAGCACTGGGCAGTGGTATAACAATACTGCAGCATTGCTTCTCCTCCATCTACTAACACAGGCAAAATATAGTATAAAATCTATGTAAAAGAGTTGATACTAATACACAGAGGAAAAAGATTGATATTCCATGAGGTCCAGATAGAAAAAACTTCCTCAAGCAAAGGTCCAGAATACCATAATGTCTATGAGTGCTGTGATTAAGTGCACTATATATTTACATTTACCCTCCACATGAGGATCATGGGGAACTGGAGCCAATCTCAGCTGACATAGGGAAAAGGCTGGGTACACCCTACACAGGTCGAAAGTCACATCACACTCACACCTACGATTATACATCTAACCACTGTGTGGGAGGAAAGAGGAAAGAGGAGTACAGGGAAGGCACACAGGGAGAACATGCAAACCCCACAAAGAAAGGCCCTTGGTCCGACCCGGGATTCGGTTGCCATGCGGCAACAATGTAAGCCACTTTTCAGGCGTATATCCTTTCCCAAAATTTGAAGGGATTGAAAAATAAGCACCATTGATGAAGGCTCTTACTTTTGCTTAATTTCAAGGAAAACAACATAAATGGATTAATTAAATAATTTATTTTAATTAACCTTCTTTTCTATATTGACTAAAAAGGAGTTTGTCCCCTGTGTTTCACACGCTGGTCAAAATGCTCCTTTAAATTCAGCAATATGATTGGCCAATTGTCATGTGATGATTTACAGCACATGTCATTTGTTTGCATTTTCTTATGGTATCACAAAGGTAGAACAGCTGCACTAGTCAAAACAATCTGTGGAAATAGGTCTAGGTCCAAATTGCAATGCGTTCTTTCTGAATAAAACCACTGTATTCACACTGTATCGGTCTCACTGATCCCTTTTAGATGAACAAGTGCACAAACAGACACATATAAATAAACACAAGCATATAAACACTGGTTGTACTGTAATCTCTGAATGACAGAGTTATACAGCTTTTGCATGAGAATACAGATAGTATAGTCAGATAGCAAGGACAAGTGATGTCAAACAGACAGGCCTTCAAATGAGGCACTGAGCCGCTCTCACTGAACTGACAGCCCCCGGCCTGAGATTCAAGCAGCATCAGGATGTCAAACACCACTATGGTTTGACACCCGATGCTGTCCTCAGCAGAAAGAGAGAGACAGAACCGTGACAAGGGCTTCTGTAAACACAAAATCCACAGTCCGTTGGTGTTATAGTTCCTACTGAATGCACAAAAAGACCTTGCACAGAGGCATACAAATAATGAAAAGAAAGAAAAAATAGAAGAAAAGTAATTTTAAGACATTCACTTTGTTAAATACTGACAATTTGATATGCTGAAATCATGGTTTCTGTAAAAACTAAAAGTTGGGGGCAACAGTGCAGACTTTTGTAAGGTAAACAGTTCATGCTTCAGTTCAGTTTTTTTGAAATATGGTTTATTTCTGTCTAAAGTTACCCACTGCCTCTGCTGGCTGTATTGTGGCTGCTCTTCTAGTTGTTTTACTCGCAGCATTTTGTTGAGGAAGCCAAACCTGTTCCCTATAACAGGAGACGTTCTTTTCAGGGACCAAGTGATCAATTTTGTTTTCATTTTCAGCCATATGTAGCTTCCCACTCTGAAACAAAGAGGGTGAAGACAGAGAAATATATGGCACTATATCGTCATTTTGCCCACACTATGCATGAATAATGAGAAAAAAAAAATGCAATTTGTCCCATGAAGTTTAAAGTAAAATTAAAGATAAAAGTTTACCTTTCAACTTTTTGATACTGTAATGTGATTTCGACTAGGTAAATTAAAGTGTTAGATATATTGCCTTTTTGGTATTTTAAATAACCATTTTGACAAGTGAGAATACATGTTGTGTAATCTAACCTAACAAACATCTAGAACATCTAATCACAACCATCATTCACTGGACAGGGAGGACTTGAGATATTATTGTTAGGTAACAGTCATTCCATTTAACAAACAAAACAGCACAGGGTACAGTCAAAATTCCAAATTTAAATTTAAAAAGGCATGGACCAATATTCCAACAGTCTCAAACGTTGTATACGGTCAGTTTGTGGGACTATATTTGAACATAATGAGGAGAAATGCTGTTACTAAGATGGGTTTCGTCTCGCCATTACTGTTCTGTGAACTCCTTCACACATTTTGTTTTCATCAGTGCAGATTTTCAGACTTATTAAATGCCATTCAACTGAGTGGGGAATCCTGAAAGTTATCTTTAATAAATAAATAAACAGAGACATGTTGTAAAATTCCATGATGGAACGTGACTGGTGAGATTAGAAAAAAAGGGTGGGAGAGAGACTGGCAGGAAATCTAGCACTGATTTGATGCTTCCTCGAGAGGATGGGAGAACAGAGGAGCCTTTTCATGTGGCTCTCGTCCCAACAGAAGAGATAAGACAGCAGAACTCAACTAACTCTGTAATTCCAGTGCTTTCCTTGGTGAGAGTTTTTTTTTTGTGCTAAGAAATCCGTAAACCTCCTCCAACGGATGTGGCAAGGGTTAAAAATATGAGCCTAAAGTAATCCCAAATATACTGCAACACATCTGCCATCTGTAAATCCTGTCAGGATATACAGTAATTTATGTTTCTAGGAGGATGGTGTGTATGTTACACCATAAGGCAAAGCCTAATCTTGGTCCCAGAGGGGCCTATGAATATTTGTCTTCTCCAGCTTCCTCCAATAGTCTCCATGGAATGTTTTTCACATCTACAGTCACAGGAGCACTGACAGGAGGCAATTTTCTGATTGTTTTTTTTTTTGAGTGATTTCTTTTTTTTCTCAATGGGGCACCATGTCTTCAACCACCACTGGCGCATCTCCAGGTTTAGTGTATAGCCCACCTGAGACATGGTCATATCAAAGTAATAAAGTATGCAGCACATTGGCAAAGGCATGAAACAGATGACAACATAAGGACAGACATCAGAGGAGGAAAAAGATGTGGAACAGCAGCAAAAAAAGCAACATAGGAAAAGCACGGCAATAAGGCAGCAATGAAATATTCCACAACCACACAAAATAGAAAGTAAAATAAATCTGCCTGTGTAAATGGGTGTGGGAAAGAAGAACAGATCCAATAATTTAGGCTGGATCCTTTATGGACAGTGTCTCGCTGGGTTCCCCTCTCTGACAGCTTATTAAAATTTCATACAAAAAAAGAGTCAGTATTATCAAGGCATTTTCCGGGTGAACTACTTTGGAGCGGATATGGGAAGAGAGCTAAGTTCTCATTGCCATGGTGGCCACTGACCAGTTCAGGCCAGAGAGGACAGACAGACAGAAAAAATAATCTAACCTTAGTTTCCATTAAAGTTTACAAGGCTATAATCCAAAACTGAAATGAATGAGCTTCTAAGCCTCAGGAAATGTTAAAGTATCTTTATCTGCCGCAGGTTATCAGGTGCATGTTATTGAATACTGACCATTTTTCTTGGTCTTTCGTACACAAAACACAGACTCTGCTCTCTAAGACTTTAGATCATTTTTATTTCTGATTATGCCATCATATTGCTCAGTACTTTCCCCTTTTTCTTATTGTCAAGTTTAAAAAGATGCTGTCTTGACAAGGTTTGGATCACTAGGTTTCTGAAATTCTTAATGTGAAGAAAAATTGTTACAGAAAGGATCCTTGGGTATTTTCCTCTCATTTGATGACTGCATTCAAAGCCTTCTTAATATAGGGCATGACATGGAAAACAGGGAAAATCTAGAACCACAATGATGCCCAACTTTTGTGAGAGACAAATGTCATCCTGTGCTCTTTCATCCATGTCTCCAGCTCTTCCTGTTGACCCTTTGAAAAGGTTGTTTGATGGGCTGTGAAACAGGCCACATTAAACCTAGAAGTTAACAATCACATCATCTGACCTTTCATTTTCTAGCTTCAAGTGGGAAATCAAAGACTTTGAACAAATGACTGAAAAGGGGTGATTGAGATGAGGAGGTTTAAAGGACAGAGATAAAGGAAGTTAAGGGGGGGAGAGTAGTTCAAGAGAGAGGTGAGAGAGTGCCCTTTATTTCACAGGTAGTTCAAGGGGTTGTTGTGAAATGTACAGAAACAGCAGGATGTCAAATGAGTTGGCAGACCAATTAGTTACATTGGTCTAAAGTTTAAAATATTTCAATTATTATGCCTGATCATGAGATCATAGACCAGGGCAAAAGAACAGCTAACACCTGAACCCAAAATGTGGCCTTCACAAACCAAAAAAAAAAAAAAATAAAAAAATCATTCTTATCAGTTTGCATAGTAAGCTTCCGTTTCAAAACATGAAAAACACCCTGGCCTGTTTGTCCATATGGGCTTCAGTAAAAACATGGGGGCACAAGATGGCGGCCTCCAAAATGCAAGCCCTTGCCTAAAGAAAATATTAAGGCTTATTGTATGGCTACAAAAACCATACACTTACAGTAACATACATGTGGGTAGTATAGCGTTTACACAGTAAATCTTTAACATTAATTTACAAGTTTCACAAGTTGGCAAAATTAAACTTACTACATGTAAACAAAAGGCACCTAATGTAACATTAGCAGCCTTCTCCTCTTTAACTGGCAGTGGTACGAATACTGGAGTAATCCATTTTATATAACGATATACCAAGATATTTTGTTATACCTTTCTATCTGATTGGGACAGCCAACGATTGATTGTCATTTCAGATTAAAAGTCTGTTTATTGTCAAGGGTTATTGATGATGACAAATGTAACTAGCTAATAATGAGCTTTGCAGTTGTGTTGTAGTATAATATAATTATTATTATAAAATATATATATATATATATATATTTTTTAATAGCTATCATGCATGAAGGTATGCACAAGAGCTGTCTGACACAATCAGGGCCAGGTGTTCTCAGGTCCACTAATTTATTGCTCATAATGTTAAACAGACACAGGATGGACCAGCAGTAATAGAACGGGTTTGGTTGGAGCCATGAAAACCTCTATTTTGATGCCCGATGCTTGACTGGACTCCTGTTCAGTTAGTAAAAAGTCTTCCAGAAAGACAGAGTTGATAAGAATTAATTTAATAAGAGGGTGGACTTTACAAGATGTTTCTTTCATGTGGCATTAGGTTTAAACACAAATTAAATTATGTCTGAGGCTGTAATCTCACTGGAGCTGGTTTGGGAATATATGAGTGCACTGTGCAAGCACATCTAATTTCACTCTTTACAGCCTATCCACTCAACTGGCTTTGATCTGCCAATATCAATCTACACAGCTGCCCACAAGGACAGGACCATAGACTAAATAAGACATACACACTGCTTTTTCATGTCCTCTCGTTGAATCAGTGTACATTTGGGGAGGCGTCTGAAAACATCTAATGATAAGAAGGTGAATCAGTACTCTACGGCATTAGCTTTTGCCCTGGTTTTAAGTTAAGAACAGAGGGGAATGTGTAGGTTGTAATTTTATACTCGTAACTTGCACTCTGCTCTTTACTTTCACTGCTGCTGGGTAGAGAGAAAAGTTTAAATTTAGACATAAATCAGGATGTTTAGGGGAAGAAAACTGGATATGTGTTTGTGTGCATTCTAGTGTGCTTTTATACTGACTAGAGGATGTGTTTGTGTATGCACACGGATCTGATACATTGGGACTTGGCATCTCCTCTTTAATGAGTATCTCTGGAGATGGCAGGTGCATGATCAGCCATTCTTTTACAAGCTCAGCAACAAACAGGCCAGTCCGCTCAATCCCACTGCAATTACCTCTGTCATTAACAGAATCAAATTATCAACAACACACAACAACAAAAGGTGATATTGCTAATAAATACACACACACACACACACACAGGTTTGCATGGCTATTCTTCTTAGGACATTGCGTTGACTTCTATTTATTTAGACAGCCAACACAAAAGCATTACCCCCAATCTTAATTATGACCAGTTTATGCCTAACCCTTACCTTAACTGGACCACAATTTAAATACCTGGCCAAATCTTAATTTTAACTCAGAAATTAGGTTCTGCCTCATTATAAGCGAGTTTTGGTCTCCATGAGGACTACTGTTCAGTAGTACAAGGTCAGCGTTTAACCCAGTAAAGGTCCTAAAGAGGTAACAAATACAAACACACACATGCATGGACATGCATGCAACATTTTGTCTGAGCTGTAGTTTATACCTTTTGAATATAAGCAAATTTATTTGACTTTCAAGCCTTTGTCAAATGAATTCAGACACTGCACACAGGATGTAATTGGCTTAATGTCAAGACCGATGGAGGCAAAGTCAACATTGTGATAGTAGGGTATGGTTTTAAACACAAAGAGGTGCCCACAAAAAAGTTTCAGAAGTGAATGCTATTGCTAAAAGAAACCCAGTCATTCAGCAGTTTGATGGGATTAATGCATTTTGCCCTCATTTACTCCTGCACTGTTGTTGTATACACAAAAATGCTCCCACATTCAGGTCGGATTGTATTGCTCATCGGGCTCATTTTCAGGTTGTAATTCAGCACACTAACAACATTACATCGTCTCTGTTCACGAAAACCGAACAGGGATAATACATCATCAACAACAAAACTACTAATTTTACTAATTTTTCATTTTTACTTAATAGTGACTGGATTGCCTTTTCATATCTTACTCTGCTCTGTAAGTTGCCCAATGTTTTCCTTTTTAATTAAATCTGCTCTATTTTGTTCTATAATAGTCACTTAATGTGCTCTAAAAGTGGCTATAATGATGATGGTGTTGATGATGAATGGTTAGTAGTATTGCTACAGTAACAGTGGTGTCATTAATGGCAAAGTGGTTTTCACCCTTATTTCAGGTATCACCACCAAAGTATTGTTAATGAAGCAGTTTTATAAATTCAGGCTTTCCCACTGAAAGTGACTGGGTTCTCCACAAAGCCCCAGACACCAACAGGTGAGCACTATTATTATGTTTACACTTTAAAGTGGTAGCTGGGGAAATCATCTACTCTTCTATTTCATTGCAAATCTCCCCCCCCCCCCCCCCCGTTTTCCCACTGTGCCTCTACTTTGTTCCTTAGACTATAGATAGCAAATGCGTCCTCTGAGGTGCAGGGAAGCATTTCAAAACCAAATAATGAACATATTTGGAGTTGAAAACCGCAAAGGAGAGCAAATCAGTAGTGGCGGGCAGGGAACTTTCATCAGATATTTCAGGTTTCAAGGTTTGGGTGAGTTTGTGGCCCTTTTGGTAAACCACAGTATGGATTACTTGTAATAGTTTTCCTGCGTGTGTGTATGTGTACTTGTATTTGTCACCTCTTTAGGACCTTTTCTGGCATAAACACTGACCTTGTCAGGAACAGGCCTCCTCATGGAGACCAAAACATGGCCCTACTAAGGCAGAACCTCATTTCTGAGACACTGGTTAAGTTTATAACTAAGATTATTGTGGTTAGGTTAATGTTAGGGTTACGGTTAAGGCTAGGAATAAGACTGTTTAGGCTGTCCAAATGAATGGAAATCAATGCTGTGTTCTAAGAAGAGTTGTGTGTGTGTCAGGCCTGTCTGGTAAGATAAATGTAATCACTCTGGGGCAAATGATGACAAATGGAGAAAAAGTAATTATTGGTAGATTGATCTCTGATTGAGTTTAAGTCTTGTTAACACTGAGTCATGCTACGAAATTCAATGTGAAAAACCTAGGTAGAACATTTAAAGTTGCTGTAAATGAGTTAATCTTTGAGCTAACTTTTGGCTTCAATTTCCTGTGTTTAGCTGTTGTCAGCATTACCCTCCCTCCTGCGTCACCTCATAGCTGTGTTTCGTGAGGGGGGGGATTTGTTTATTTTTGGACAAGCAGCCGAGCATAGAGGACCACTTGGATTAAGTGAGGTGAGATCCGTGAATGGTTTCTTCAACTATAGACTTTCTTGCAGACCTCTAACATGGAGAGACCCATGTCACTGACCAAACACTGTACATCAGTGATAGCTGTCGGGATATGAAGCTATATTTAACATTAATCATAATCAGGGATTGAATTTGCTTGAGAAGTGTTCAATCACATGGAAGAAGAACTCAACTGAAAGGACAAAAACTGCTAGATTATTGACTAATTTTACATGGTTTGCTCCTCACTGTGAACAGACTATATACAGCCATTATGATTTTTTTCAATTGAAATAAAACTTCATATTCTTTTGATTTGCCAACTGCAATACATCCCTTCTACATTTTTAGATTTTGCTGAGGTTTGGGAGGCTGTAGCTGTAGTGGGGCAAATTTACTTGAAATGAGGCACAGTTTAACTGAGATGTGTTCAACTTCTCTCGTTTTAACTGATAAAGAATAGTGTGAAACATGAGTGAAACAAAACAATTATTCACTGTCAGCAACATTAAGTGAGTTAAGAAATGCATAGCATGCTATGAGAATATAAAGATGTGCAGCCAAGGCAATTGTATCTACCTGTAGATGTTGTGCATTGGGTTGGTTAAACTGTTTACACAGTTGGAGATGCACAGTGGAACCATTAGTCACTGTGGTGACTTTTAGATTGAACATCAGACACTCCAGATAATCACACATATATACACACAGATATAGAGACACTGCCCACCTCTCCACTGGGGTCTGCGATTCATCCAAGCAGGAGTTTAGAGGGAGGAGAAGGTTATTGGGTCTTCATCTCTTTGAACTCTAGTAGAGAGGCTGGGGCTGAAGTCTGCTTGGTGTTTTCTCCTGTCACAGCTTGCCTGAGGCAACGAGGATCCTTATTTACTGGAGTCGACACACTAGGGGTGGCAGAGAGCCTTGATTGCTTCATGGCCTCCTTGAGCTGCATGATGTGTTCACTCCGAGCATGTATGAGTGAACTTATAGGAACCATGCTGTGAATGTTGTTGTCCACTTTTAAAGATAAGCCTGTGTGAGGAGGAATGCCACTGACACACAAAAACACTGTTCTAAGAGGTGTGACTGAGGTCTCTTATGGCTCCACTCAATCAAAATACCAGAGAGAGCTTAAGCATGCCACACTCAAACAGCACACGCAAGTGAGAACTGTCTTGTCATTTGCCACTTCTTTTAATGCTTCATAATATGATGAGGAAGCCATTAGTAAAATCTCATCTTTGTTACACATTATGATGATGCACAGTCAAACCAAGAGACCATGGAACATTATGCTGATCCACTCACACTGCTTTGATACTGCATAAACCCTGGTTTAATCAAGTCTAATTGTTGAGATTATGAGGACTTGTGTATGTTAATGCCTCAACAAACACCAGCACTGGAGCAAGTGTTGTCCTTCATGAGGGTTTACATATTTTCCTCTGCTATTAGTACATGTTAAGCTCTAAATCACCTGAAAACAAACAAGATAATGACTGGTGGATCTCACTTTATAACGACCACAAATATCAAATGTAATCTGTGCTAGTTAGGACAGCAACATTTGTAATGAGCCTGTTAAAAAAGGATTAATAATGAAGGCATGTATGTGTATGTGTCTGTGAGTGTGTGACGTGAACAAGACTGTCCTAGGAGCTGACTGACTGGCTTCTAAATGAGATTACAAATTCATCACTGTGGTCTGTGCTGTGGAAACAATAGCTTATTGGCAGTTATCCATGCACTTTAGCTAATACCTCATTCTTCAGACACCTCTGAACATTTTCAGTCAAACAGCCAGAAACTGCATCTATCTGGCTAATAAATAATAAAAGATTCCCTCCAACCTGGAATTCTATCCCCCCAATAGGATTTCTATTAATGTTGATCGACCTGGCACGGCTCATTCATTGCCACTGTGACACAGCTCACCGCTCACCCTGTCCCTTCTCAGGTGCCGCTGCTGGTTAGCTGATATATGAATAATTCCCAGTGGACATTAACAGTAAGAAGTAGGGCAGTGGATTCGGTAGTGCGCTCCTCTCCCCACCCTCACTCTCAATCCCCTCATCAGCAGGCTGTTAATATTTAATTATACAAGCTTCATTTCACACACTCCAGCTGAAATGATGAGGTAGAGATGGAGGTGCAGGGAACCACTATGGGGGAAGTGATGAAATGGAATACAGGAGGTTGGTCAAGGGTATGAGAAGGGAAAGACGTAACAGTGAAGTGAAGCATGGAGAAGTAAGATGCATGTGCCAAAATGCCTGCAAGTGTAACCAGGCAAGTACATTAACAACACTGCAGTAAGTGTGTAGTCTTGCACCTATAAGACAAATACAGAGTAAATTTTGCAGTGTTAGAATAAAACTAAGAGAGTTGAAATTAACACCATTCCAGAGTGTATTTAACTGTTTTAACGCTTAAGCTGCACTAAGACAGTTGAATTGAACACAATATCATTTTCTTTTTTTTTTTTTTTTTGCTCTATCCACATGGAATAAAGTGTGATTTTGAGAAGGTTCTCTATATACTCAACATTGTTTCAGGAAATGTCTTCATTTACATGAAACCCCTAAAATTGTGTTACACTCACCAGCTTTTATTACATAAGAAGCACTATGACCCCTGTGTTTGATTAAATTAATGATTACATGCTGGTATAAATGTTTACTGTTGTCCTTTTAATTCTTTTTTTAATTCGATGTGAAAAACATGCTGTTCTTCTATCAGCTGATAGACAGCAGCAGAATCCCACCATCACACTGTGCTGTCATGCCCTCACTGATCTGTGTTCTGCCTCATATCCTTTCCTTTAACTCCACTTATCAGACCATATACAGTATAAGGCATTTCTTCTCTTGCCCAGTGAGTACATTTTAAAACTTTTGTTTGAAGTTTCCAATATAAACAACAGATAACCGAGTGTTAGAACAGAAAACTAGTGCCGTAATTAATTCCAAATAACAGGGAATAACTGGATGTGTGTCTCCCTGAAAAATAAAAATATATCTTCACTTTTTTTTCTCCATTTTATTTGCAGATAAATGCTCTGCCTTTTCACTGATTATGTGACAGAGGAAAGACTTTAATGATACAAACAGACAAATTAGGCTGCTGTGCACATTCCTCCCTGTCTGCCTCTACACTGTTTACAATTTATACATGACCAATTTAAGACTATAAATCTCCTGCCAAGTGCCACAAACTAATGATGAGTAGGTCCAAGGCACTGCAAGAACTTTCTAGCAATGTGGAGGTCACACGTCCAGTTTTAAGAGAATTATTCAAGTACTTTGCAGAGTATTTAATGTTGAAAATGTATCCTAATATTAGACCTTTGGGCTATTTCCTTTTCAACAAATCTTGTAGGAGTGAGATCTTGCAGATGAAGTGGTAGACCATTAATAATTTATGTAAAGGGCTTTTTATAGTACAGCCCTTGAGATTCATAATTCTATTCACACCAGGCCTCAGAAATATGCTTAAGTTTTAATAAATAGGTATTTAAAACTTTAACTGATATTAATATCACCAATTAAATGGCATACAGTGAAGTTATCATTTCTGTACTTTGGGAGTGGAAAAGCCAGCTTTAGAAATCCCCCCTGGCTCTCTGTGTCTATCACCCTCTTAATCTATAACTATCTATATGTTACACACTTGGACTCCAAAAAGGAGGGACTTCAAGGCGTGCATAAGTTCTAAACAAAACTTTTACTTTGGGTTCGTTTCTCTGCACGTACTCACAAGTACATACATGATGCTGCACTGTTTTTATTTTCCTCTGAGATGCAGGGTCTTCTCTAGTCATCCTCAGGACCCCTGTGTTGTCCTCTGTGCCTGTATCAACTTCATTCATAGACACCATAGATTTACCTAATCAAAATCTAGCTGCTAATGTAAAGGACATATTAGTGCATGAGTGAATAATATAAAATACTACCAAACATACAGTCAGGAAACAAGTCAATTAAATTCAGTGAATAGTACATTAAATGAACTACAATGGGGGGTGCACTCTGCTCAACAGAACTACAGGTCCCACACATATCTCAGTTCTCACACTCACATTTTTTGAACACCTCATCGCTGTCTCCTTTTTAAATAAGATACCGCATAACACATTGAATTGATGCTCCATTGCAGCAGTGTTGAAACATCTGCGAGAAGCGCTAATGGCAATCACATAAATAAAACATTGTTCAGTCTACTATACATGCATGCAGTTCCACCTCATCATTCCATAATCAATTCACTGAACATTATTTCTACAAGATGAGAACCTCTGACCATCCATGGTTTTGATTGATGAATGATTTTTCTTGTCTCCCACATCATCGTTTCCTCCAGTGTGCCAGGTCAAATGGTGTGCGTTACTCAGCCAGTGCTCATTCATTTCAGTTTATGGAGTGGAACCTGCGCTGGATGGCCATGCTATTAAATACATTAGCATGCGCTTTTTTTTAACATCGAACGCATGCATGTTGAACTGTTTTAACCACTGCTTTATTTTACAGGTGAATGAAAGAATCTGAAAGAATCACAGTAGCAGGTCTTTTGCCATTGGTCACAACTCCAGAGGGGAAATTTCTGTGGGTTTTCTTCCTCACACAGTCTCACAGTTTGATTTGTTCTGATGCACTCCTGTACTGAGGCAGAATGGTATAAGGAACAAAAGGACATGTGTTTCCTTTCTTCTGCAATCCTGAACTGAGGATTATAATTTTCTTGGTGAGCATAAAAAAGTTGACTTAAATAATAGCTTATGTGTTCCAATTTGTGCAGGGATTAATCCTGTTGCTCAGGGTGGGGTTCTACTTTCTGCTTCGGTGATATCTAATGACATTGATTCTTCTACCTCCAGAGATCCACAACTGCCCTGTTTTCTCCCCTTCATCCCAACTCCCTTACAAAGCTGTCCAGAGCATGAATGATCTACACATTTCCCATGAGTACCACTGACCGGTACATGCATCAGTGACCTCACAGGCATGCTGAGGATACGGGAAGGAGAGACAGACCAGGAAAGAGAGAAAGAAACGAAGAAAGCTGATAATGAGGATAGGTACTGAAGACAGGAAGTCAAAGAGAGTGAGGGGAAAAATCTGAGAGAGAAACCATCAATGAGACGTGCAAAAAAAAAAAATAGATGTGGTGTAGATGGGGCAGCAGATGGAGCTGGGCAGGTGAAGGTAGTTGTAGGCAAAGGGGTTGATAGAGTTGATGAGTTAGTGTAAGCAGGGGAGTGAAGAATGAAGTAAAAAAAAAAAGATTAGGGAATCCTTGTGAAAGAAATGGAGTGTGTGTCTGTCTGTGTGTGTGTATATGGGGTGTTATAGGCTTTGCCACCAAATAGCACACAGGGAGGCAATCAGCGCTGTGCCTGTGGTTTCAACCCTGTAGTTCACTGCTGCTCTCCCAGGGGATAGGTGTCACTCGTGTGGAGAAAGAGAGCAGCCACTTTAATGAATGGCGCTCTTTATCTGAGCCTGAACAGCAAGTTATTACCTACTGAGTAGACACTACAAAACAGGCTCTATTTTCACAGCAGTGATCCCCAGGGCAGGGGGCAGAGAAGGATGGAGAGGAGAGGAAGTGATGGAGAAGGAAAGAAGGAAGTTCATATTTGGTGCCTTATTTTGTAACAGGGTATGACATCTCTGGCCTCCATGCCATAACAAAGCCCCGGAGCGTGGTCGAGCATCACTGAGGAGTGGAGCATTAGTGTCGAAGGCTGCAGGAAAACCACACAATAATAACACCCGCTGGGAAGGCCTCAAACTGTGTCGAACCTCGGTTGTGTCTTTCTGCATTTCAGTAGAGAGTTTTGAATGTTTTAAAAGTACTCATGCAAGAATTCTTAAATGTTTCCGTTTTTGTAGGTTTCTAAAAAATAGAGAGCTTGAAGTTGCAAAGGGAATGCATATGTATATATACAGCAGCAGCACATTTTTTTTAGCAGCAGAATTTATTTGTAAAACTTTTCTTTGGCACTTGTTTGTGTTTTCTATTATTCTCCAACTTGTTTGTAGCCATTTTGTATTTACAAGTGATTTACAAAACCAACCACTTCCTGTGTGCAGAGATGAAATGTCGCCGAGCAACATGTGATCTAAACCCCACTATACTGAGAAAAACAGAGAGAGTTGTGTGGTGCTGATAAGTTTAATTCGCACTTTGACACTCATTTGACAATCGACTGTAATAAAATTATTTATATTTCAAAGTTATGCACTACTGTTTTAAAGCTAAAGAAATAATTTCATTACTTAATAGAAAATATTTTTTTTTCTCTAACATGCTTCAGTTATTTTCAGCATGGAAAGAAGTGAAGTACATTTTATAAAAATAAAAGCAAAAAATAAAGCACACACAAAGCCTCAAGCCCTTCTGCCCCCTGTATGCTTCAGCCTCTTTTGACTGTGCCTCATGATGGCTATTAATATCAATTAATGGGGAAAAAAAGGTTAAATATATATATATGCAGAACTGCCAATATATATATATATATATATATATATGCAGAACTGCCAATTACATTTAGTGGTGTGTATACCTGTAATTGCTCTAAAATCCCTTTACCACCTGGCAGCACAGAGATGAAGGAGGAGGATGGAGCCAGTCTAAAACCCTCTACTCTCCAGCTCCACAGGCTCTGAAAGAAAACTGGTTCCACTGACGCTGCCTGATAGCTTTAATTGGTCTCCTCTGGCTGGAAGCAGAGCACAGGAACACTTAGGTACTAATGGAGTGAGCTGTGATCAGATTAATAGCACATATGTGTGTGCACATATACTTAGACAGACACACGTTTGTACATTTGTCTGTATGAGTTAGCATGTAAAAGATATGTGCACACACACGCACGTTTGGCATATATACAGTTACATACTGTACATGTACAAAGTGGACTCATAACCCACCTGGGAACTCCTCCAACTTTTTCACACATCTGTATGCACAGAGTAAATCCACATGCCTGAAGATCTGCCATGACAGTTGGTTTCTGTGTGAATATATATAGTCCATACATATGATGTTAGAAAGACTTTACTTCCAGCAAGCAGCTCTTTTTCTACCTGTTTGAAGGTAGTGTTAAGGGACTCGTTCCCTCATCCAAGCAGCAAAAAAAAGCAGCACTACAGATCTTGAGTGAGACTGGCATAACACTGCCCTTTTCTTTGTTTTGTGTGAGTCACAGGGAATCTCATCTGGTGGTCTGTAAAAATACGTCAAAAGATTTGGCAAGAAAAAAAGAGAGAGAGGGAAAGAAAGAAAGAAAGAAAGAAAGAAAGAAAGAAAGAAAGAAAGAAAGAAAGAAAGAAAGAATTGATAGAATATCCAGTGTGTGTTGTTTAAATCATACAGACTAAAGTAATTGTGGGATCTGTTTTCCTCTATTAACTGTCTTGGGAATGTTTAAAGATGTTATTACTCTTATGAACAGATGCTGTTTGTACTCAGTAGACGATCTCCAGAGTAATGCAAGATAAAAGAAAGAACAGAAAGAAAGACAAAAGAAGAGAGCCAGACAGTGAAAACGACTGATTTAACTAAACCACATCCTACAGACAGAGACAAAGACCATTCCTATTTTACATTGCTTCCTGGGGATTACAAGGTTGAGGGTGAGGGAAATGCTTAAACATAACATAAACATACCACACACGCAGCAATTGCCTCAGTATCAAAAAAAAAACTATAGTGTGGGAGTTTAAGCTACATTCATGTACTGAGTGAATGAGCGCTCAAGTCTCTTGTACATATGGAGCACCAACAAACAAAGCTGACAGACAAAATCAGTCCACAGAATATCAACACATCTCAGCACCAGCTGTCATTCTATGTGCCTCCCTTTACGGTCATCTTAAGAACCAATTCCTTGCTAATGCTTTACCAGGTAATACAGGTTATGGATCTGAAAAAAAAATCCCACTACTTCTACCAGAGTGTTGGATTTCCACAGAGAGCAGTAGCATTTTTTAATGGAGTGATATATATACAGACCCTCTGTGTGGGGAGTTAAGTGTGTACAGCTTTTTTTGCCAATACAAAACAGTTCCAACCTGGTTTCTCAATGGCCTAAGCAGCATTTACTTTCCAAAGACTTACACATGAATTATTGATGGCTGCGAGCTGAGTTGTGCTTGGAATTAGCCTAGAATAATCTATGTGTGTCTATACTTCACTTCTTAGGTGCCATGTCTCTCTCTAGGGTAAACAGACCGATTGGAAACTTGTGTAGATTTAAAGAGTAATTTGTTATCCTGAAATTCTGCTGAGTATAATGTGGGTATTTAAAGAGGCAGCAGAACTGTGCAGCTTCAGAGTTAGGGTGCTGTGAGCATGGCAGTAAAGTGCAGTTTAGTTTTCTCACTGAAACCACAAAAGCTAAGACATGCATGCATAATGCACATTAATGAATTGGAACTGCTTTAATTAATTTGTAATTCAAGCTTATTCAGTCTACTTGTCACTTTTTGGATAGTTTTCCAGGTAATCCATAATCCATAATCTTTAAGGCACCAAGAAAGGAGAACAACATTCTCAAATGAACCTGATTATTCCCCTAATTATCTTCTCCTGTCACCCATATCCCATTTGTAACTAATTATAAAGCAATTTGATAAATTATTCAATTAAGAAGATATTCACCCTCTCTTACTCCTGCAGTGATCTTCACTGGAGAACACCTCTGGCAGCTTTGTTTGATATCAAAGCAGACCTTGGGAATTCTGGATGTGTGGAGAAGAGAATGTGAGGACTGAATACCCGATTGAAGCAAATATGCCTCAAAATATGATCCAATCTTTGGCCTTAATCTCTGTCAAAATCTAATTATTGCTAAACCTGCCAATTTGGTAGACCATGAGCCCAAAAATGTAGCATTTACAAAATGGATTGCTTTAAATGTGAATGTGCATTGGGTTGTGGTATAAAATGCACATTTGTCAGTATCTACTGTGACTCTGTGAATGGTGAGAATTAGGATAGCTACCAGAGAAAGTCTGACAAATGCTGAAGATTAACCAAAAGAAGACACAAATTCGGTGTTTAAAATTCCTCTTCACTTCAAACATGTCGTTGATGCCACTTTACTTCTTGATTCATTGGCACCTTTGTTTTTAAGAAAGAAAGACTTTGCATCTGAAATATGGCAGTAAAAACTTGGATTAGAGCAACAGAATGGAAGCAGCCTGAGCAAAAAATTAGGACACATTTCCCCCTGATTTAATTTTTCTTAACATTTCAAATTTTTTATTTTTGGGTGCAGAACACCCATCTGCCCTTACTGTGGTGGCATGCTTTTGAGCAGCTGATGAGGTTTGAGAGTGCAGCACTGCAGAGTGGAAAAGTCTGAATAATTAGTGCTACTGTTGATTTGGAAGATGTGTTTAATCTCATAGGCAAATGAATGCATATTCACAAGTCTTTACTTAGAACTTTGCAGCAATTTTTGAAAATAAAAAAAAGAAGAAATACAAAAGTGTTAAAAAGATAATCAGACGTATGATGTTTGATTTATTGCTGATTAGCTTGGTTCTGCTTTTAACAAAAAAATGGCAAAGGTATTCTTAGTTCACTGGTCTGTATGTGCACGAGTGAATGTGAATAAGACTGAGCTTTTTTTTTTTTTCTCAGTACACACCTGAGAGAAACTTCAGGTTCAGCACAGATTGATGTACTTCCACTCCTCCTTTGTCCCTCCCAATCTGTATCCATCTGCTTCACCCTACTGAGCTAATCCAATCTGGCCAAATCCCTCTGCTAAACAGGCCTACATATGAGTGATCCTACTGGGAGCAATATGCCTCCCGCTTCACTGGCAATGCCAGCACTAAAGGACTTTAGGCCCAACTGTGGTGTTTTGTCAGGAAACACACAACAATGTATCAATCACCTAAGTGAATAAGACCAGATAGTCTTACGAAAATATCATGTTGTTGAATCATGGCACATGGGTATTTGCTCTATGGGAAGACACCACACAGCAACACAAGCATCTCTGAGGAAGCAGACTCTAATCTTCCAAATACCTGCCACACACTGTCAGACACAGAGCTCAGTCCCCTTTTAAATGGAGCTGCTTTGCCAAAGAGAGAACAGTTGATAAGCTTTGGTCTATCTCTTGGATGGCCTGAAAACTCCATCCTCAAACGTGATCAGTGTTGTACCCTACTCAGCAGAACACACAATATTAAATTAGGTTCATCCACCAAGAGAACAGTTTGTCCTTCTATCTAATTGGCAGGTAAGACCTAAGAACCAGATTCTGTAAGAGAGTGCGGTCATTGGTTCACTTCCATCTTTATCTCTATTATTTTCTGTTATACTTTTATCTTCTCTCTGCCTTTGCCTGAGAATTGTTTCAAAGCCCAGTCAGCCTTAATGAGTCTAAGATGAGGGTCTGCTGAGGCAGGCTATGTGTGGTTTTGTGTTTATCTTTATCTCTGGCTAACAATCAGTTGGATCTGTTGCAGGGTTTAGCCTGGGAAACAAAACACATTATCAGCCTCCGGTGACCACACAGCCTTTCAAAGGTAGTTGTTAAAAAAAGCAACTACTTTCTGGTTCATGTGCAGGAGACACTGCTTACAGCCCTTTACTTTTCCAACAATCCTTACACAGAGATTTCTGGTAGGTAGTCTGCACTGAAATTTAGAGTGTCTTGTGTTGGCATTTACATCCCATATATGCTAAAACATATTAGTTGGCCTGAGGGATGCAAAATAGACAAGATCACAGTGACCTCTCTCCTACAAAGCAGACACATCTAAATTAAAAAGGGGGAGGGAATCAAAGGTCAAACTAATCATGCGGCTCTTTGCAGGGATTCTGAGTAGCATGAGCAAGACTCGGCAGATTGCAAGCAAAACTTGCACATACTCATTCAGTCATTAGCACTACAGAGTACTACTTGAAGACACAGAGGCTTTTCAGATATTTGAATGGACTGTGATGACGAATCATGAGCAGAGGACTTGAGGTAAGTTCAGGGCAGGGCTGAACAATTTTATATAAATATCTAATTGGTATTATTTGACTGAAATTATGATGCAATTTGTGATGTGAGTGGGAATGGTAATTTTTACATAATTATTCTCATTTTCATTTCATTAACTTAATTAAAATGATTACTATGTGGTATGTGTGCCGATCTGTAAAAAGCAAAGACTATTATTAATATTATATGTATAGGTGAGGACAACATTTAATCTAAAATGATAATTTCACACACATTTTGGCTTTAAGAAATATTGCCCCCTACAATTTGTGAATTGCAATAGGCCCTACTGTGATTTCGATAAAATTTAAATCAGAGCACATTTAACATAATGTAGAAAGTGTAATGTAACAATGGCAGAAGGTGAAATAAGCAAGGTTATGTATAGGTCGACAGCAACACCAACTCCTCTGTAAAATTGCAGGGATGAAAAGCTGATCTTGAGCTACAACATGTTAACATGTTTACATTTCAACCCAGGTCAACGTTTGACTCCTTTTGCATGGTGGAAAGCTTAAATCAGAGCTAAATCTATACCACACCTTGGGTTGATGTTGGAACACAAAACAATTGCATGTAATTAATCAATCAAATTAAATCAATAATAAAATGTAACCCAATTAATTATTTATTTGATGAATTTGATTGATTAGTCCTGTGAGGAGCATCATTAGGATTTATCCTCTGTAGTCTCTGGGTAAATATCATAACACCACCAACTGACCATGATTTGAAATAAATCTGTAATTGGGGAAAATAGATTACATATATATTCTTTCACCCACCCATTGAGAACAAATGGTGACGGACTTGTAATGAAAATGCAACGGCTCAGCTCGTGTAAGCCAATAAGGTTTGATGATTAAAGTTGTTACAGAAGAATGTGCAACGTCTTGAGATACAATGTAGTTATTTCTTCTACACCAACTACCTCTATTGAGGTATGGTATGTGAATGACTAGCTGATAGATAAGAAAGCAAATTGAGATTTTGCCTTTCAAGAAGAAGTCTCTCACACATGAATATTTATACCCTAGCTAGTAGACTACTTAATGTCTATTAATGACTGTCTCTGAGCGATACTGCTAAATAATCGTACTCTGATGTAACCATAGCATCAAATAGGCTTTTTAGAGTTGGATTTATGAGGCTCTTAAAAGCTAAGACGACCATGTGAGGATTGCAGTATTGAAATTATCAGTTACTAGTTGTGATAATTGATCTCTGAGCTGATCAGTGGGTTGCTCTTTCAGAGTGCAAAAATACACCCTGTGTTTTTCTTTACGTGACGAATGCTTATTTGGATTTATTTGGTGTGAGTTCAGAGCATTTTACACAGAGATTAAGCCTTAAATAGTCCTTAAGAGGGAGAGGCTTGAATATTATTAAAGTTGAACAGTTCCGGAAAATTTAATCATTAAATAACATTCCATCACAAACATTAATTTCAGCTGATTTGCCAGTCAGTCAATAGATGTGCTATTTAGGCTCACTGCGTGTCATATATGCAACGTAATTTCCTCAATTCTCAGTGGTGATTTTTACATAAAACCAGGACTGTGAACAACTAACTCATTATCTTCTTTGTAACTTTGCTCCTTAGAGTTGAAAAAAGTGTTTCCTTATAAAAATACACTTTCAGATAGTTCCCAATAGTACTTAAGGAAGCTTTGGAGACCAAAAGAAATGTGAGAAAATGGGATCATCAGTCACACTGGTAGAAATGCTCAAAAGGCTGTGTCTTAAGACTTCTCAACTGAAACTAAACAAGGTATTTCACAAGACGGGGGAGAAAGTGCTGGTGTGAGGACAGAATATGGTTCCAATTTAGCAGTTGGAAGGAAGATGTTGAAGAAAATGTAATGAGGAAGGGATCTGGAAGTTTGAAAAATATAAAAAGAGGTGGCTGGAGAAAGAGGCGGACAGTGGAAGAAGTTGAAACAAGAGTAGTAGTAGTTTCAGTTTGTTGATGTAAGTTGATGTGTAAATTAGCCTTTATGGATAATGGGGCTAAAAAGAGTCCAAGCCCTTATTGGTACCCTTTCATCCTCACAAACAGGCAGCTTGTTGAACCAACTATTGTCTCCATCATTCTGTTTCTCAATGTTAGCATCTAAACACACAAACAAATACTATTAAATTTGACACTGACACTCTTATTAACATATTGACAACACATGGCACAAGAACACATTAAATTGCCATGCATGGGCACAGAGAAGGAGAACTTAATCTAATAGGATTTGGAATGAACGGAAGATGAATCTTGAAATGTTCAAAAAAGGTTCAGAGATGTTGGCCTTTTGATTGATCTTCTGTCATGCTTTTTGGCAGAAATGAAATGCACTGACAGAATCATGGATTACAGCATGCACCTTCAAGAGCATATGATGAGTTGTTTACAACCTGCTCATCAAGGCGAGAGGGTAACCTTTCCATGGGAATAAGAGCCAGATAGCTTTCTCTCTGAATCTCTCTGTCATTCAGTTTTGTTCCAATCACTTATAACCACTGATGTCATGTTACAGTCATAAATCCACAGCTTTGCGAAGAGGCAGGAGCGGAATGTTAATCTACTGTATGTTTACATAACACATATGTACACATGCAAGTGTGGATGAATCTGCATAGGAAAAATCACAGTTGATTATTGCCACATACTGTATCAGCACGCCTGTCTTCTCATAGCAGGTGTCTGAATATTTCATCTAATCATTAAACACTGGCAGGCTTCACAGAGAAGCACCACTGATCCCTGTCAGAGGAGAGCAGGGCCTGACTTCATTAGCCCTGTTAGCACTAAGCTGCTTTACCCTCACTCACGTCTGGCTTCACCTACACAGTGATAAGTGCTGCAAGTAGAAGGGAAGATAGGCAAAGTTAAAAAGGAAAGCTGTAACAAAGGTATTTAAATTAATGAGCAAAGTAAAGGTGCCAAAGCCAGGTACAAAGGATGAGGAAGTAAGAAACGAAAGGGGAGTGAGGGGTCACAGAGCATGTGAACCTTGAGTTTTCAGAGGTGGGGGGATAAAGCTCAAAGTGGTCTTTGAACTGCGAGGGATTTACCAATGCAGAAACATGAAAAACAATCAATTAACTTGTGTTGCAATTAATCAATTATTACACCCACACATTGAGAGGTAAAGCGCTTTACAGAGATTCCAACGTGAGGCTTTAATGTATTGAAGAACTAGCACTGACCCCTGTGCACATTCCGTATGCGCCCACACTCATGTATAAGCTACTTCATGCTTTCACATATGCACCTAAGCACCTAAACATATGCACACACATCTTTGGTCTCAGCATATTTCTCCAGCACTCATTTGGTTTCCCTTTATACCAGAAGCCCCGCCCTCCTCACTCCATCTTCTACTCGTGCCAGCAGTGTTTTTTTGGCTGGCTTAAATACACCCACAAGCCCCAGAGGGACAGCCCATGACGGATGGCACTGCGTGCGACTCCAATTCGATTCAGCGTGTTTGATAAATTTATTGCTGGCATTTTGAAAATGAAATTAGAGGGATGTCTCCAAGAGACTGTTTTTCCAGTGCAGGTGCCATAAATACACTTCATTTGGCAGAAGGGGGGGTGGAGTGTAAGTGGGAGGAAAGGTGTTGGATAAAGGATGGCATGGTAGGGGGGCAGATAGTGGGGATGTTCTGCCGAAATACAGAACTAACGAATAAGGTCACATTATAATGGGCTACTGTATTAATCATGATATTGAAGAGTCACAACAATAAAGGTCATTCAGCTACAGTTTGGATACTACCAGCTAGAGGTCGGCCAATAAGAGTTTTTCTTATTTCTTCTTGCCAATGTCGAGGCCAACCTCTGGAATCAGTGCAGCTAATATATGATGCAGAATTTTTTTTTTTACTCTTCCATCTTATAAATTATAACAATTAGAATAATAATAAAAATATACAGTTGTGGACGAGATTATTAGCCCCCTATGAAAATGTCATTGTTTTAAAGGTATTTCCCATGTGCTGTTAAACAGAGCAAAGAATTTTAATTTTATGGTTCTTTGACTATACATTGCTTATGTCTGGAGAAAGAAGGGAGAGGGGTATAACCCAAAGAACACTGTTCCCACAGTGAAACACAGTGGTGGGAGTATTATACTGTGGGGATGGAACTGGGAATCTCATCAAGGTGGAAGGAATCATGAAGAAAGAAGGGTATGTGAAGATTCTGAAAGAAAACCTGCAACGTCACTTTGTCTTCCAACACAAAAACGACCCAAAACATACGTCGCTCCCGGTGAAGAACTACCTCCAGAATACCAAAGTGAACGTTATTGACTGGCCTGCACAAAGTCCTGACAAAATCCCACTGAAAATCTTTTGGGTGAACTGAAGACAAAGGTCCATGCCAGAGGGCCATCATATTTGGAGGAGCTTGAGAGATTTGCCAAAGAAGAATGGGCTGGGAAACTGAAAACTACAACTAATGACTGCAGGCTGTTATCCAGCAAAAAGGAAACACAATTGACTATTAGCATCAGAAAAACACAAAACAAAAAACTGCCTGTTTTTGTGTTTTTGTGAATAATTTTGAATAATTTCAATTCTCTGTGCAAAGTCAAATAATGGAGGCATCCAAGATCAAACTAGGATGTTTGAAAAAGCTCTGTTAAAAATTCTTTGCGCTGTTTAACAGCACTTTGGAAACACTTTTAAAACAATGACATTTTCATAGAGGGGCTAATAATTTCAGCCTCAACTGAGGAAGACAAATGGTTTGTGTCTCAAAACTGCTTTTTTGTGTCTGCTCTGCAGTTCACTAATACATTTTGAATAAAAAAAAATATTGTAAAAATGAAATACTAAATAAAAATAGCAGGTAATAAAAAACCAAACTTTGTAAAATAAACTTTAAAATGGAAAAGAAAGTTGCATTGACTTGAGAACCACCAAAATGTATAAACTTACATAAATAAGTACCTGTAACTATCTAGAGCGAAAAACTAAATACTCTCCTTGTCACTTTTACATGGGTACTGCCTTACTGTTCTCTTTCAACATGTGTATAAGCCACTTCTCTCATGTTGAATATTGACAGATTTTGTTGACGTTGCAAAATATGCACAAGTGTCCCGCTTTCATGCTCAGACACACCAAAAGTCAGTCACACATATAGGCACACATACACAAATGCATCAGTCTTTTGAAAGACATGAAGGCATAAACTCATGGTTAATGTGAATTATCTTTGCCTCAAGGCCCCATGGCTCTTCGGCTCTTCGGTCTTGGCTGCGTAGCCATCTATAACTCAGCCCATGAATGACTCGGGCACACCATTTCTCTCAGTGACACTTCAAATGTGTGGGACCAAGATAGGTGATATTTTTGTAAATGCTTCTGACTAAAACTATTTGAAGTCAGACACAGACATGAACCCAGTGTAGATACACAAGTGTGAGGTTTCATTCACCACCACTGCCAGGATTGTGTGGTTATACTTTCTCTCTCTCTTTCATTCAAGTGTATATATGGACACGTGATGTATGCCAAGTCATCCCCAAATGTTGTTTAATATTCATCAGAGAGCGAGGCCAGAGTAACCCACGTCGCTTAGCTTTATAGGTCCATCTGAGAATATTGCACACCACAATCATATACTGCCTATGCAATGTAACTACAAGCAGCTTCAACAGAATTGAAGCCTTATGTTACCCTGTGGAAAATGTCAACATGTTCCCAAAACCACATTTGTGCTATATGTTGTGTACCTCATACCAGATCCAAATGACAATGAAAATCTTTCCACCTTGTCTGTGTACTGCTCTGGTGAGAAGTTGTGTGAAAACAAAAGCTGACTTCTTATGAGCACAGCGTGGAATCAAGGAAAGTTTCATTGAAATCAGCAGGGATTTCTCCTGAGTGATTGTCTACTTCTGCTTTGCAATCACAGAGCACGGCTCACTCCGTGCCATTACTGTATCTCCATGATGAAGAGCAGAGGGGCTGGGACTTCTCACTGCATACACCTGCAGGCTGTTGTTCAGAACAACACCCCTGAAGCTCTTTAGACAGTTTGACTGTCTGGCCTCATCAAATTACAAAATCAAAAACAGCCTTGAGGTACTTTCCTAACTCCACCACACACACACACACGCGCGCACACACAAACCCATGCACCCCTTCCTCCTGTCCCTGAAGATCCACTACACAAAACAATCACCTCCCTCAACCTCACATTAACATACCAATGTTAATGATTACTCAGAAAAGAATTACAGAAAGACATGCATAAACACACACTGCGGGCTGTCAATCACTGTGGGTGAGCAGGAAAATCGAGTCGAGGTGTCAGTGGGTTTGAGTGACTGACTCTGTAATCAAACAGATTGTTCCAAAACGAAAACACCGAGTGACTTTCAAATCAACACCAACAACTGCATGAAATGTTACTCATCACATTAGCAAAAACACACCACACACAGGCTGCCTCGCACCTACATCTGAAAATGCAAAGGAATCTACAGGTGACTGAGTGAGTGCAGTCTTACCTTTTTGTGATGATACTGTGGTATCTGTAGATAAAAGAGAGGAGACACAGAAGAATGCATTAAGAGTTGACAGGCTGCTGCATGGCAGATGCATAAAAAGCAGGAGATGACAGCCAAAAATGTGATTCACTGGGAGGGAAACAAGCCACCCGAGTATCCACTTTTAGAGAATATCCATTTTACACACTCGGTCACACGTAGTTGTGCCTGAATAATCATACAGTGGGTGCACTACTAAGCAATATCTACAAATATACGCAGCAGTTTTCTTTTCAATCAAGGGAAAAAAGCATCTGAGCAAACACATCGAAGCAAAGAGAGGTGTCAAGTAGAAAGATGAGAGTCTCCATACCCCCGAAATCCTTGCACATAATTTTACCTGGAGTGAATAAGTAAACGTAATGTCAATGAGGTGCAGCACGACAGACCAAATCAAATCCTTTTAGTAAGCATTTTAGGCTCTTACTTAGAGCCCTCAAGAGACACTCTTGGACCACAAGGCATGAATCAAATCATCTGCTGCTTAAAGGGAAGGGTGTACAGCAAGCACTCATTTTATAACACACAGCATATTTACCAACAATGTATTGCTGTCTCAAGTTAAGTGAGAACAGTTTCCTAAGTTACTAGGGTTTCAAGACTCTGAAACTCCCTGTAAGTGGAATAATGACAGGCAGAGTCAGTAGTTTATACAAAATGTTTAAATGTGTTCTGCATTTCCAGGTTTTATTTAACTTGCATTTTTATTGTTTGCTATGGTTTTTGTGCTCATGTTTTTGTGTTTCTATTATATTCTTCCTATTGATTTATTGTGTTTCTACCTATTTCTTTTTATTTTATCTTTTAACTGATGTTTTTATTTGTGAGGCATTTCACTTTGTTTTGAGCAGCACTATATAAATAATTTTTTTATCATCATTATTATTATTAACATCATATTTTTTCTGACCTTTTTTTTCAAAGAAATATATACAGTATATATATAGTATACATATAATATTTTTAAATTATTTTTTATTTATTTATTATTTTTAAGAACTTTGTATTTAAAGTAGTTAAAATCATTTGGACAATGTATCTGTTGTCCATGTGCCCAGAAAGCCCAAATGGTCACAGACATGGGGTGGGAATAATTGAAATCCTGATGGATTTGTGGTGGAAGCGATAATCCAAAAGCTATACCTAATTGCCAGAGTAAAGATGGCGTCCATAGAGTGGGTGTCATTGGTGTTTATCAAGGCAGTGTGGCGTGAGATTGGACGGCATATTAGTGCTTCACACACTTTTGTTTTGTGAGGTGTTACAGTGGATTTGAAAAACCATTGGCTATCTGGTTATTACATGATCGGACTGTCTGTTGTGCAACTGTCCATAAGCTCTGCATGTCTACCCTAATCTGAGAAGAGACTTCGGATAATTAGTTAGTCAAGCACTCTCACAGCCCAGTGCAGTCAACCTTATCACTAAAAGAAAAATCCTTGGTCCATTTCCTTTTCACCCTAAAGGCTTACAAACTCTCACCACTGTTAAAACCTTTCAGGATAAGTGAACAGCTGATAAAATATTACCCAACATGTCATAAAGCACTGCCCCTACCCTGCTTCTTTTTGTCATTTGTTATAAAAAAGTACGATGGAAAAGTTCTGGTAAGTGGTAAGAAAAGTTCTGGTAAGATTGTCTGAAAATATGAGGGCAAACTACTCTAAGTACAGAAGATAATTTCCTGGACATCCTGAACATTTTTGTTCACTTAGCGGTGACTAACATTTCCAATTTATTGTTGAAAAGAAAATGGAAATATTACACTTGTGGTGAAGGGTAACCAACCTGTTGAGTTATTAGTATAACTTAATTGGAATAAATCACAGTAGAGTGCAACACAATGAGGCGGTGAAGCTTTCTGGAACAGACCAATGCCAAAAGCAAAAAGCTGGAGACAAAACAACTTAACTGTGATTTGATTCTAATACAACAAGACATCATTCGAATTAAGGACTAATTAATTGTCCCTATGCACAGCTTCATGCAGTAAAAAGCAGCGAGAGTGCAGCAGTGTGTGCCACTGTATGTCTGCACACTAATTTAATAATAATGCCATGTCCCCAAAATTAAGGTTCCACACTTAACTGTATTCTCAATTCTGGTTTGAAAAGAAAATGTTTTCTCCATTTGTTTTTGGCATTTTTTGACCATAACTTTCTTAAGGGGGAGAATCGGTAAGTGGTAGCAAAGAACAGAGCAAGATTTTTACCAATGGGCCATATTGTAAACATCAGAAGACCTGTTGCGGATTATGGTACTATGAGGAAATTCTGGAGTGTTTTGAAGGTGAAGCTCTTCTTCCCCTATGAGAAAAAGCACAAAACCGGGCACTTCTTGAGTCTAAATCTAATCATATTCATAAACAGGAAATAACTATCACTAGATTTTTTTAAAGAAAATGCAACAAGCTCTAGGGTATTAATATGTTGGTAATGACAAATGCTGAAGACACACCAGCATGATGATATTAAATAATTGTAAGAAAGCATTTCATCCCACTTTAAACCTTGTAGGGTTGGGCCAGTCACCATGCTGATTGGTTTCATAACATACATGCATGAAAAAGTCTGCTGTTTTGTTAGGTAAAAAGGAAACAACTGTTAGTAATCATTGCATTTCATCGAGCTATAATTTGGCCATGTAGATATGGAGACTAAATTACAGTCTTGATGTCCCCACATCAATAACCGTGCAGGCTTGAGAACTGTCTGAAATAGGCTATATGTCATTACCCCATTGATAATGATATATGCAAGCCTAATATGCCTGTCCAAAAGCATGCTAAAAGACATAAACAAAGATAAATTTACTAACTGGCAGAACTGTCAAAGAGGCAAAAGTAAAGAAAAGCAATGGAATTGTGCATTATTAATTTAAGTAGACATGTATTCTCTAAAATGAGACTGTAACGTAATATGTTATATGGTTTAAAATGCACCAAGCCACAATAAGCACAATTCGGACAGGCCTATAGTTACTCCTATCACTCATATCAGGATATGTGACTGATTAATAATAAGGTCCAATGCCATCCATATGGCTGAAATTAGCTGGAGAACACCATCACGGGGGTTTTATGGGGGCACATATACAACCACAGAAAGATAACGAATCAAACAAACACTACTGCTTGGCTCATTCAGGACAAAGCTTAGGCACATATTTACTGTGTCATTGGATTTTCAGACACCAGACAAGTTTGCTCCTTTAGCATAGTTCCTGTACAGTAGTTGGACCATGGACCATGGACAAGAGGGAGAAAGTTTGAACAACCATGGAAATGCCCAAATGGTGCTTGTTAAAGGCACCATTACTGCTTTCACAAAATTATATGGTTTCATTATAATGTCTAAAATAAAAAAAAAAAAAGAAAATGAAATGGCAGGAATGTTACGAAATTGTCTGTTGGCTAGATACAGTAGGACAAGTCCATCCCAACACCGTATGAGCATTACCATTGCTCGACCTCATGTTGCTGCTTCGGCCTACTGGTCTGGAACTGGTCTCCCATTGTCTCACAAATCACCCGCAGAACTATAGCACTGTGATTTTAGTGTCCTCATGAACACCTGGAGGATGTCTCATTTACTGTATTTTCATTTTTGATCTCCACGATTGTTGCGTTTGTATTTTTATGTTCCCCTCCATTTTATTTAAATAACAAATCACAGGTGTAGGTGAATATACGTTCCAAACAGAAATGGCATTTTGGGAGAGCTGAAACTGTATGTTTTACAAGCCTTATTTGACCTCTTTTTCAGATCCTGTACACATAATCAACACCATTTTAACATCCGACAACAGTTGTTTTTGCAAGTAATTACCATGTAAAATGAGAATAATGGCATTTTAATTTTCACTGATCCTGCAGTGAGTCAACTGCAATTTTTTGGGAGCTACCTGTGTAAAAACATGTCTTCTCATCCACAGGTAATATTGGAAATAAAAAGAGAGCCACATTCGATCCCAATCACGTTTACAGACTTGGGCTTTTGTCAAATATAATCAGGTATAAAGCTGTTTGCATTAACAAACATTATTAGAGTTCAGATAAAGCAGGGACCTCCCTGCTGTTGTCAATCATTTCTTGTTCATGGACATGGAGTGTTGATTCCATTCTTCTCTGCTGACTGACTGATGTATTGTATACACTAATACTAGCAGCATTGTTAATAATGTTACAGTTATTAAATTGTTAATAAAGTCAAGAAAACCATGATGATTGTGGAACAGAGCAGTGAAAGTGGGGGTTGATTGAATGAATTACGGGCTGTTACAAATTGGTTTAAACTAAATTTTTGGGAAAAGTGAAAATCCTAATGAGACTTACAAGTTGTAAAGACTTGGACAAGTTTGCAGTGGAATACCTCAGTTGAATGAAACTGCTGCACACTAACATAAACAGAACTGCAACACAAGGACAGACGTGTTTTTCATACTCATATATTGCACTTAATTCCTTCTTTTTAGTAGTAGTCTACACTTGAAGGACCGTGTATTTCTGGTTAATTCATAACAGTGGGCTTTTCATTGTTCATTTTTTTATTTAGTTTGTCGTAATTTGATTTCGCCTGCCAACTTTAGACTATGTGGAATGTTGCTGAATTCATTGGAAACTAGTGAATCTTAGCTAATGTGGGGGTTATATGTATGTATGTATGTTCCTTGTTTTAAATTTTGGGACTATATAAAAAAATATGTCCGGCAGTCGATCTGCATGCCCAGCATTTGGGAATAAAAAAATTCAGACTGTCAAAAAAAAAAGTCTGATGTAAACTGGTTTAGACCATAGTTTTGAAAGCATGTATCCAGATTTGGAGATGAAAAGAGTTTTTAATAAGAAATTGGGAATTATATAAATGACTTTTATCTATCTATCTATCTATCTGATGGCCAACCCACATACCTCAAGTTTAACTTGACACACGACTGCTTAGGAGAGTTACTTGTGAGGGCCTCATTGACTACATCATCATGGGGGATCATGTTATGACCTTTCAACAACCAGCCAAGGACCAATCACTGAAACTAGGGAATGTTTGAGTGGCTCCATCTGTAGGTCTTTTTTCTATAGTCATTTTAGAGTAAGAAAAAAGAAAAAAAATATTTTCTCTCGAGCTGAAGTTGCATTTTCAAACTATAATATTCTCACATGACAAATAAGACAAAAGTTGCCGAACATGCTGTGTTGTGGAAAGTGTCAAACACTACAGTAGTAAAGTTGTTTAAAAGGCTGCCAGCATCAGTTTGTCAGCACTTCTTTTGCAGTTTGGCACAACTTGTCACATGTGAGCATCAAGATGTTGAACATCACATGCTGCGCAAGCTTCAACTTGATTGAGCTAGTTCTCTCCAACCATAATGCATGTCTGAATAAAAAATTGGCCAACCCACACTAGACAAGATTGGAGCCAAAAACATTGCATGATGGATTCAACTAAAGTTAATGATGATAGTGAGAAATATGGGGAAAAGAGTAGCTAGAAAAATAGCATCACACAGCTGAAGGTGCAGATTTGCTAGACTGTGCTGTAATGAGTACAGCTAGATCAAATGTTGTACAGTAGTTGTCACTTAGGGTAAGATAGTGTGTTTAAAGCGATAAGAAATCCTCTGCTTTTTAATAAAGGGAAAATTAGTTACATTTCTGACTTCTGCTCTGCATTACTAAGTTGACATTTAGAGAACTTGGATGCTCTAGGGTGATTATACTCAGCACCAGATACAGGGAACAGATTTAAATCTGTTTTTGATTAGTGTTAAAAAACAAAATCCAACAAACATGCTGTGTGACCATTCACAGACATGGATATCACATTTTGTCCAGTGCAACAATCCAGGCCCAAAGGTGAGAGAGTCGATGCATGCTGCTTTTCGTTTATTGAGGAATCATTAACATACAGTTTACATCCCAGACTGATTGAGTTAGATTGCTATTGGAAACTTGTCATCTACGAACCTAAAGTTGTGGCCTTCCAGCACACGCTGTGGGATTACTTTTAATTATAGCCACAAATCAGGTTTGACTTCATCCCCATCATGAAGTGAGGAATCCCTACAGCTAATTGTCGCTAGAAGAGAGAAGGAAAACAGTTTGGAGTATGGACACATTGTTCCTGTATGTGTATAAGAATGCACATATCTGCATGTGAGCTGTGTTGTGCAGTTGAGTATGCAGACAGTAACAGAGTAAACAAGTGCAGCTGTCGTCATGTGATCTGCCACTATTGATATAGTGTCATAACTAAAATGTAATTAGGATAAATTCTAACACTGTGGCTCTTCGTCTCTTAATCACACTTAGTGGTGACCAGTTACATCTCAACAGTCACAGATTTGAATTAATGACACCATAAAGTGATGGATGGTATCACCGGTGAGTTGCGACCAGTGACACAGATGTTAATGATTCTGTGGAGACTTAGTAAAAGTACATGCACAACATAAATGACATTTTTGATTTTGAAGAACCAAATATTGCTACAATAATAAATTGAAGCAGCTGTAGCAAATGACCGTGCATCAACAGCTACTGGCACTTTTAATTTACGTCACCAAGTTGCACCTTGTTATCATTTTGTAATAAGACAGAAATATGCACCACCTTCTGCTTATTTTAGTGAACGGACTTCCATTGTTCACATTGCAGCAGTCAAAGGAAACACAGAGTGCATTTTCTTTCACGGAATCTTAGAAAATCAGTTAAGATTGTTTACACATTTTATTTGAAAATCTGATAGACAGAAGGTTTCAGCACCATGGAGCCACACATGTTTTTGCTTTTGCAACATTGTTACCGAAACATAATGAGATTGCATCAACCTTAATTCCTTCACCCACCTACAAGAGCTGTCCCCAGAGGTGGAAAACAACACGGACATTAACTCATGTTTGACTTCTCCTGCTATCACATCGGTGCAGGAAGTAGTTGATAAGTTTCTTATCATTTTCTGACCTTGCGTCATTCTTGATTTTGCAATTAACTGTTCAGCCCTACTACACAGGCGTAAAGTATTACATTACATGAGTATTTGACTGAATTCCCCCCCTTGGTATGTACAGCACTAACACAGCATGTTTCATGAAACTTAAGTTTCAAAACTAAATGCATGTGCTGTTTCCAGAGAAGAAAATGAGGAGACAGACCACAGTCCTAAGTTTTAATTAGATGAGTATTGTGCATGCTCGTCTGCTATGTACTGCTCAGGGAGAGCGGGGAGTGCTGCCTTCTTGCTCATTATGTACTAATGAGTTGTCTATTAATGAAAATGGAAAGCATTTATTTTGTGAGCACAAAGGGTTCAGCTGGATTAATTACTGCACTACAGCAACAAAATGAAAACAGAAAGTACAGCATCACTCTTCAGTGGCACATTATCCATTAACCAACTGTTATCAAGGCCTGGCGCATGGTGCTGCATAGCACACAGAAACTGTTCACACAGCCCATTAAAATGCACTTTTGATATCTTCTACATACCTTCTATGATGCCTGTATGCTTATTCCCATATAAGGCAAAACTTCCTCATCTTATTAGTAATCACACCATTTGAAATGTACAAAAAAGGTTCTTGGGCAAGGAGGTGTGGATGAAAACCTATGGAAAAATGATGTGTTCACCACTGAGACATGAAAAAGTGACTCAAAATATCGTGTGTTTGTGTTTGAGAAGAACCATGGTCTATTTTTCCTGAATTAAAGGTCCAGTCAGTGTATAACATTTAAGATGGGTCATGACAGAAATTAAATAATCTATCCATGATAGTATAATGACTTCAAAATAACAAATGTTTAATTTTCATATCTTATGTACTTAATGCTGCAGTGCATAACTTTTGGTGATTTTGTTGTTGGTGATGTTATTATTTTGCCTGTTTGGTCTGAATGAAGAAACAATGTGACATTATTACTATGCTGCACCCTTCACCTGGGCACTTTGTGTTTACAATCATACTCCAACCTGTTAGAACCCCTCTTGCTTTGTTAGAGCAATATTGCATTTGCCTCACAAACAACATTATATTGAAACACTGCAATGCTCAAAAAGACATTTGGTTTTGTTTTAAAACTACATATAATGTAATTATGTTTTCACATTTTAAAGTGGAAGCTTACTGCACCAACGATGGTGGACAGCTTCGCCCACAAAAATCTGACACACAGACCAATGAAGAAGATGGAGGAAACTGCAGAAAGAGTGGGATAGAGGAGGGAGTTGTGAAAGATTGTTTGCATCCTTTCTGGCATGCTAAGGCCACCATAGTTCCCTTACCTCTCCATTAAATAGAGAGGAGAGTAGAGGATTCCTCCCTTTGGTGCACCCTGCAGTCTCACAATTAGATGTCACAATAATTCTCACCAAATTCTAACAAACGGGACCTTTAATATAGTAGTAAAAGTAGGATTCCTATGACAATAATCTACTTTTTTGATGTGCTGCATTTCTTCTAAAATGTTGAACCTATTTAAATAGCCCACTAACAGCTTGATTTCCCTTTGGACTCTCCTTGGAGAGGTCAGTGTGTGGACTCTGGCAACCTCAGCACATTGTTCATGATCAGATCTTAAAGGCTAGGAATCTGAGGTCGTCTAGCCATGTGCATTCTGTCCTGCCTGGGGGGGATACAACCAAGTCAGAACCTCTGGCTCCAGCTCTGCTTGCAGGTCCAGCTGAATAACTCTGACAAAAGGGACATTGGAGCAGTGACAGACTGCTGTCCTTAGGCCTCTTGACAATGTGGGAAAAGGAAGGAAACTCAGAAACATGCTGTCTGCTGTCGTTTATTTCCCTTCAGGAATTCATTTCACCATATTTTGGCTGTATATAATGGAAGACAATTGGGTATGTAATCCCTGCTGTTTATTATTCTCTCTTGTGGAAATAGTACAAATGATTTTTAAAAATCTTTCTGAGCTGGAAGTAAAAAATAGAATAAAAAAAAAATAAAAGTCCTCTTACTCCCATTGCTCAGTATTCCTACTATACCACTGTCTGGGTGAAAGAAAAATCATCAGTGATTTAAAACATCACAAGTATTTTGTTAAACAATTTGATGAGATAGAAAACAAAGTACTCATCTGGTACTGTCACTGTGTCTTTTGTTACATAAATTCTACTTCGACAATTCCAAATCAACTATTGACATTCCGTTTTTTTTTTGCTTCAGTCTGCCTCATTTGTCTGTCGCTCCCTCTTCCATCGATAAAGTGTGGTGAATAAACATGGCCATCTGAGATTTATTTATCCTCTCCCCTGCTACAGTGGCAGTCTTAAATGGCAGAGCTTTGGATGTGACCTTCACTTAAAGTGGTTTTCCATCAGTCATCGTCATCGCTGCCACCCACGGAGCAGACAGTGGACGAGAAGCACCTTCCATCCACATACCCATCTCTACTCATGTAATAGTCTTATCCAATGCTGCTATTTCTCTTATGTTACTTTCCTGTTCCCAAATTTTATTTACTTTTGTCTTCAGTCTATCAATTTTTGATGATTCCTCCCTCATAATTTTGACCTAATGTTCCAAAATGGCAAATTACAATTGTTAACTGTCTATTTAAAAAATGTATACCAACTGACTTAACATTTTCTATCATGATAATTTTTTTTGCCAACCAGACCTACATGAAATATTAAAAAAAAAGAAACAAAACAGCCTATGTATTTATATGTTTGCACAATTTATAACACATTTTGAACCATAAAGATCCCGAGATACCAAAGTCTCCAATAGTGTCTTTAAATCACAACAGCTTGAATAGCAACATACTTTGAGATATATAACTGGTGATGGCCTCGCTCCCCGTTGTTCCATCTGGTGCTGCATTTATCGTACTTTGTGAAGACTCAAACGTGTCTGCCAGTGACAACTGTTAATGTTCCAAAACTTATAATAAAGATAATAAAAAGGAGACTCTCAGCATGTTCCTCGGTGCTTAAATAGGTTGGTCATATTGCCTCTGTTAAGTGTATACCATGGCGCAAAAAAAAAAAAAAGTACATTTTGTTTCAAAAATGATCTGACGTGCATAGCAAAGCCTCTACCATTATAATCGTATATATATAGTCCTTTTTTAGGAACATGCTATCACCTGTTGAATAGTTTCCCAAATATGCTCGATAGACTGTATATAAAACATGGATGTAGTATGAAAATGAAATAACAGTTAATCACTAATTTCAGATCTTTTTGATCTTTTTCAATAGAAGATGATGTGTTTTTTTTTTTTTTTAATTATTATTATTTACTTATGTTCCCATTTAGAGGAAAATAGATGATAATGATTGACAGCTGTCGTCCAGTAGGAGCCTGGTTGCAGGTGTCTGTAAAACTGACATGGTGCTAAAAATGAGAGTTCATTTTGCAACCAGAAGAATATTAGTGCACATCCATTTTAACACAGAAAAAAGACAAGGGAGAAGAAGTACAGGAGGTACATGAGTCACAGGTACAAACAACATGGTACCTCATGCTGGGACTCCTGAATCGTCTCTGCCTAGATAGAGGAGTTTAAAAATCTAAAAGTACATGCTCCATTAAAGATATTATTAATGTGAAAAACAGTTATGAAGTGTGTTGACTGTTAACATGTCTGTAGTAGATGGCACACTCCTAATATGATGCATTAGGGCTAAATGACTTAGGAACAAATTTAATTCAGATTATTCTGACAGATAATGCATTTGTCATTGGATTTGAAATGTATTATTTTACAGCATATTTTCTGTTAACAATTTAATGTGGTAAAATAGAAATGTGACTGAGCATTACCACATGACACTATTTACACTATTTTTAGTCTATGTTCTAATGTATGGCTGAGAGTTTAAAGAGATGAATTACCTCCAACATGTACAGTATAAACTGTATTTTTTAATTGCACAGATTATAGAAAAATCAAAAACACAAAAATGTGCCATTAGCCTTTGGAATTGACTGATTTTCATTTTTGAATTAAAAACAATTGATCAGCCCGACTGCTTATACTATTCTTGGAAGGGATAAAATGTTGACGTGGTGTATATGAAGAAAGAAAGAAAAAAAGAAACAGACACACACAGGGAGCATCAACATCAAAACAATGATGGCAACAAGAAACAAATGTTTTCATTTGCTTTTGTTATTGAAGAATCCACCATATGCATTATAGTCATGAGAAGTAATGTTCTTGTTTTATGACCCTTGCTGTTCAAATTAAAACCAGAAAATTGTTTCATCCATTAATTTTTACATTTTTTGTAGTTTTCATCCTCTCTCACATGGAGAAGAAAACTACTAAGCTTTAAATCACATTAAGATGGAAATCAAACCAGATGTTAAAAATGAAATAGAAACTTTTAACTCAGTCATCTGTAACACATATCCTGGATTGACAGAATGAATTTTAGACTTAGCAGCTGTGGTATATTAAGAGTGTCAGTATCTTGCAATCTACACTTGAGAAGCTTAAGTTTCCACAAAAGAATATCAATGAATGGAAAATTCAACATAAAAAATGTTTTGCAATCAAATGTTTGGGTCACTCATTGTATTACTTTTATTATAACATACGGGCTTCTAACAAAATTTAGGGTTGAGCGTGACACAAAAAAGACATAGGCCCTTAGATGAGACTGTGCATCTTCATCCCATTCATTCAGTCAGAGCACACTTTGAGAATTAAGTATAATGTCCTATTCTATTATAAGTGCTTATTCGACTATAACTGTACTATTCTTGTCATTCATAAACGAAAAAAGCTTAATGAAGTAGATGTTACTGAGGTGTAAAGGTCAGAGCTTTTAGTCTGGCAGAACAGCAGGAAGCAAATAACTATGTAAACTTTTCCAGGAAATATCATTGTAGGTACACGTTAAAATGTTATTATTTTAAACATAAATTCAATGACTTTATGTCATTTTAAATAAATAAAAATACCTACCAACATGCAAACATCTGCAAATTTTCTGGGATGTTGGAATAAATAGCAGCCTTTTTTGTCAGCACTTAAGTGCATCATAAGGCAGTCATTATGCTGTGGTAAGGTCAAGCCAAAACATGCCTGCAATGTCACACTAGTACTATGTTACTGTCACACGAAACCATGGTGACTGAAGCAATAGCTTTCCATGTTGTGTTGAATAGTGCAGCTTTCTACCTAAAGCTTGAACATCAATCATTTCCTTAAAGGAATGACCAACAACAAATTCCTCTAGCCTATGGGAAGCAGGTTATAAGAGATATGTTAGAAGAGTGGTATTATTTTCTTCACCTGTTTTACTTGTTTTTATTCTTAAACCATGTCACTGTGTTTTGTATTTGCCCAAATTACTCGTATTTATTCACATATAGGATCTCTTATTTTTTCAATTTATCAGTGGACAACATACACTGCATGAGTATTGCAGAAGTATTGTATGCTTGATCATACACACAGTTCTTCTTATCATACAGTATCTCTTATTTCTAGCTGCTTCCAGACCAAACTGTGAAGGTTCTCCTGCCATGTCCAAAGTGAGCTCATGTGAGAATGCACCAGGATAAACTCAGCAAAAGCCACAGGGAGTGAATGGGCAAGTGTCCTGCTTCCTGTATTGCCTGGACAATTCATGTGAACATCAAACGCCACAGAATGTCCAGACTTTGGCCTCTGATAAGTGAAAAAGTGGCAGTAGATTAATGAACTGACAAAATGTGTGTTCACACTGAATGTGACATAATTTTTCTCACAATGAGCTTACATACAAAGTCACTAAAAAAAACATAAGTAAATGCAAATTTCACACCCTACATGTCAGGTGATGCACAATTTTTGTCATTGTCATTTTTGTTTAAATATTTAAGTTCAAGTCAGAAATTCGACTAAAGAAATGCTGTAAAAGCAAATCTGAGTTGTATCAGAAATATTATATATGTGTGTAGTACTCAAGCAGTCACACAAGTGAGCCACCCACCGGTTGCACAGATTATGCAACAATTTAGGGCTGGACAATAGGGTACAGTATTTTGCTGATTGCTGCTGCTGAGTAAAAGTAGGAAAAAAAACCTAATGATTTTGATTTTTAGCTTCTGTGTGAACAATACACACACACACACAAATCATCACTACTTCAAGTTCAATGTGAATGCACCTAAAAAAAATTTACACTCTGTAATCCACCAACATGTGAAAGTTGTCCACATATGTTTCTATAAAGCATTTACAGTAAAACTCACGCAGAGCAGGCTCAGAGGCAGCACTACACTAACTTTCAGCTGAATGTCTAATTCAGACCTGAGGACAGTTTTGAAAGCTTCAGGAGTTTAAGATGGCAGAATAGGACAATATGCACTCTGACTGCTGCAGCCTATTGGCTGCTAAAGCCAGATTTAGTCTTAGCTGTCAAGAAATTCCAGTGGACCTGTCAGGGGAGCTTCCAAGAAATGTATTCATAGTTCAGCATTAGATGGATATGACAAGCACTGTGAATTCTCACTGTGCACTTATTAAACCTGGAATATGTCTGCATTCTTTCATTCACTGTGGTATACTGTTGAGCAGGAAATGCACTCTGGCATTATTATACTTAAGATTTTTTTTTCCTTAATATACTACATTTTGCCCTGAGCCCATCACAGTCAAGTTCAGTTCTAGAAAATGTTCATATGTAGCCAACATATGTAGTTCAATCTGCATCACAACAGTGTGCAGTGTTCGTGATGCATATTTCGATCTTGCAGCACTTCTAAAAGCCACTGCAACAGCTGAATACAGAAGGATAGATCCAGCTCTAGACCCGGACACACCTGAGAACCGCCATCTCATCAGTGAAGTCTTAAACAGCCAGTGTCTGGAAAGAACGACCAGTCAGTGGGAAAGACAAAGCCAAGCAGACAACACTACAACAAAAGGCCAAGTGAAGCTCAAATGCTGCTATTTGTGATCTCAGAAAACTTGTGGACTTCCTGGTGTTTTCAGACATTTCCTTTTCTTATTTCCTCTATCTATTCTTACATGAGTGCAGAACCACTGTTTAATAAGAGAGGGGAAAACTACCCTGCAGTTGTCCTATAATGACCCACTGCTCACCCTGCTTTACTCAAGTTTCATATTCATGATGGTGGTGAGAAAACCACTGTCAAGAATATTTCCATAATAATACAGCGTTTCAAAGAATTGTTACAATATCACAGCATTAAATAATTTGTTATTTTAGTGTATCGGCATGTAACTTACACTGCTCATGAGAGAAACAATATTTGCTGCACTTTATGGTCGAGTTAGAGCATAACTCTTTCAGTTAATACGAAATCAAGTTTATCTAAAGTAATTCAATTGGACATGAGGAAATCAACACAAGCATCCTCCAACAAACCTTTTGCACTTTTGTTTGGCCTAGAATCCTCTGAAGTGCAATTTTTAATGACTAACAATGGTGACACCTGTGCACTTCACATAATAATACACACGGTGCCAAAACACACGACAACTCTGCCCTCATGGAGTCTTCTGGGAGTTCATTTTATTCACAGCATTAAACTTGTTATCACATGCACATATTAATCCATGCCAGCTTGTCCAGAAGAACACAGGCAAAGCTTTCAAGCAAATGCCAGTTGTGTAAACTAAAATGGCAATGTTGAAAGTCAGCTCAATAATAGCTGAAAGCCATTACAACATTGTCATTAACAAGGTTGCTGGAAATGCAATTACCCCCCCTTACATTGCTCACGGCAGCAAGCAGGGAGACATTTCAATAAAAAATAATTTAATAAATGACAGAAAACATTTAGCTGCACTCTCTAAAAATACAAAAAAACTATTATATAATAACAGAAGAAAATACGGAGAATAAATATACTTTAGTCGAGAAACAGTAAGTGCAAATGGAGACTAAGAAATATACAGTATATATATGATCATTTTACCCTAAGCCATGAACACAAGACCACAACAGCAAAAGAACCATCCAAGTCCTGACCTGCAGTAATCAGTTTTATACACCCTGAAGCTGAGGTTAAAAACAAAGGCAAAAGGAGAGATCAAGCTGCAGCTATTTTTACAAAAGATTAGAAGAAAGGACTGACAAGTCTTTTTTCCCTCCCCTGCTTCAACGTTTGGTTGCAATTGTTGAAATGTTACGTGAAGGAGGAAGAGGTCATGACGAAATGAATGATAAGCATCACTGTCACACAGCAGACTTCCAGCAGGTCTCCTTGTAGATAAGAACCAGCTGTCTATCACCAATACGCTGTCTTCAAGGTCAGTACTCTGCCTATAATGGAAGAGCCACTGCACCTCATAGTAAACACTGAATCGTGCCAAGTTGTGTTGCTTAGGGAAAGACAACTTTCTACACTGTTACAACCATTCATAATGCAGATTTATGAATCTGCATTAATGTCATGAAGGCACCAAAATATGGCCCCAAATTGCACTAGTTGAGATAAGGATACCCGAATCACAACGCACCATTTTAGTGTCTGAACTACTGCAGTTAACTTTGTCTGCAGCATCCAGTGCTCATAGGCTCACAGATCTCCACCACTGATGTGTGATGATGGAGGCAGGTTTGGCATGGAAGGCAGCAGCTGGAGATCAACCATGTATGTCTTTGTTTTATCAGAACGCAGGTCGTTTGGCCATGACAGGTTCTAAAAACAAAGGCTCCCGTGCTATTTGTGGCAATTTGACTGGAATGTGTACAGTATATAGCTCTCTTGTTGATTTGATGACCACTAAAAGTGTTCATTACTACAGTTGAGCCATTCACTTTTACACATACAGTACACACACGTATACATTAAATCTATATGCAGAACTTTTTCTATCCAATGTCATTCACTCCCATTCATAAACCCCTGATCTTCCCCTGATGAACAAAAGCCACTCAATCTTTCTTCAAAAGAACAGTTGTGATGTACATAAAACGTACTTCACAACTGTTACTGTGTGTGCAATATTATTGTGATTGAGTTAGGGTTTATTTATTATGTGATTTGTAGTGTTTTTCTATTTACACTTTAAAAATAAATACACATTTTTAAATGCCTTCTTCTCACCATATTAATCTATTTATTTTTTACATTTGCCTTGGAAATAAAATTATGTATAAAAGTATGTATTATAATAATATAATGTATGTGTTGTACCTTTTTCAAAGTGCTAGTATAGGCACTGTTTAAGTAATGGCAGAGTTATATTCAGTTAAGAAGCACTATCTAATAGAAAATGATGGATCACAATTTGTACATCACATTAGAAGTGTTTAATAAGCAAGAAAAAGACAGATCTTATAGTTGAGCACCACTTTCAAAAAGTGACTATGGAAACTAATCAAGGCTTTTTGAACAGTGTTTGCTAATGTGGCTGTATCTATAAACACAGCAAAAGGATCTGCACTGGCATCCATTCTTGAGGAGTGCATGTTCTATTTGGCATGGTGTGTTGTTCTTGTATGATGAAGGCGGGTGTCAGTGCTGCACCAAGGCAGCAGACAGGAGGGCAATGAGGAGGCAAATATGATTAAGACCATCTCCTCAGGCTGCCTTGGACCTGCCATTAAACCAGCGGACACTCCTTACGTCCAATCCATCACACTGCTTAGCTCACAGTAAGAGCTAGAAGGGAGATGACTGTTTGTTACAACACCCCCAAATGTCCAGTCTCTTAATTCTCTTTAAAACATAACACTCCAGGAGACTCACTCTTTATTAAAGATCTGCCACTGGTGCCTCTGGACATGGGTCTGGCTATACTGGAGCGACACATGATGATGTATTATGGGGAGAGGTATCAGAGAGGATCAGATCCCATCAGATCCCCTGAATTGTAAAGTTTAGCACCAACGATAGAAAAATCCATATCGGTCGCACTATAATTACCATAACTAGCTGAAGACAGACAAATTAGCTCAAGACTGTTAAAACAAATAAACAGATAAACAGTAGCTGGCACCATCTAACCACAGTGAAGTGAAGACATTTGATTAATAAAGCCGATATATTTAGCAAATGAAAGAATTGATGCCAAAAGAGTGATTGCCAGAAACACAAAATTTAATCAGCGAAAGTTAAAATTCAAGATCATCACATGTGCCCCTTTATAAACTCACAAACTTCATCTAGTGCCAGATAAAAACTGAGATGTTGTAACAACACAAAACACATTATATTTAAGACATCACTGCATTTCATTTGCAGTTTGCCAAGTGTCTGTCTGTTTCAGCCCTTTATGTTTACACATAAACGCATTTGTACATTACACAGACTTATACACAAACAAGGTTAAGTCCTCTTCATATCTGGTTCAACTGATTTAGGTAATTTGTGCTCATGTACTGTATATAATGTAGCTCCTCTAGTTGATGTCAAGAAAAGTTCAGCGTTGCAATGCAATTCTGGTATAATTTCTCTACAGATAATTATAAAGGTTTGTAGAAAAAGCCATTTGTAGTCAGTTGCTAAAGGGTCTGAACATTTTTTAAATGTAGTGACAATTATACCAAGTTGGCAGCATCATATAGACATTGTTCACACCAAATTGCTTGGACCACAGTACCATGTTAGTGTCATCTTTTTTTCTTGGCTGATGATGGTAATGCTGATGTAGATATGACTAATTCTTATCTTCTTTTCACCATATCCCATTTTTAATGACTCCTCTACCATCAACTCCTGCAGTCAGATACTGAAAGACCCCCATATAATCCCCTAAAGACATAGATTACAGCTGGAAAGAATCCACAGGCGGCTTACTGTTGAGCAGAACATGTTGGATTGTTGTGCAAAAGCCTGTAGGATAATTATCAACAGGAAGCAGAGCCTGTGGAGAAATAAGGCATCTTGTGCCCTAGGCCCTTTAAATGAGCCCCACAGACCAGCTGAAAGATGCTGATGCCTCTCTTTATTGAGGAAATGAGAGGCACTTCCATTAAATGAATGAGGACTCCAGGGGAGCACAATCTGAGAGCAACACTAGATGTTAGAGTGCTGCATAAATATGACATCGAACAGAGGGCTTACGTAAATGGCCAGTATTTACAGAAATAAGCAACACTATTGTATCTTATTGCACTAGCGTATCATATACATTTATATTGTATGTAAAATAGGGTTCAAGAGACCAACCACTGTACAAAAAAAAACCAAGTAGGAAATTGTATTACAATGGTGGGTATTTACAAATGGGGTCCATAACCTGAAGCAAATGTGTGCTCACAATAACATATTCCATATAGTGCTGCACAAATGCAGCTGCAATGTGAGGCCGTGCAATTATGCATAATTAAGTACAAAGAGCTGCAGTTTAATAAAAGAAAAAATGAATTACAGTAGCATCAGATAATTTGTGACTCATAAAAAGTTAATTCAGAAAATACAGACCATACTTGGACCTCAGTGCACATTCTCTCAGCTCAGGCTTTACTGAAGAGACATACTGTCAAAGATATGCATGTTTCACTCTTCAGTATTTCTGAGCTGAGCAGTTTCTCTGTTGGCCAAATTTCATCTTTGGTTTATTTCTCTGGTAATGCTATGAAGGGATGCCAACTTTTTGTGAAGGATTATGTTCTTTTTGGAAAACAATACTGTATAATCTCTACATTTTAATAGGTTGCTAAGTTTGTATTTTCAAAGTATGAACAAAAGATCAGTAAAAAATAATAATAATAATAATAAAGCACATATACACATAATGTAATCAGTTTATCATACTGAATATAAATGAAAAGACTGAATTGTGACTCATTTCCCTATTCTATGATGTTGCAGCCACCAATCAATATACTGAGGAGGCATTTAAAGATGGAGTGTGGTGAGAGACAGGAAACAGCTGTCTGTCAACATCTGCATTTGTGATAACTTGAATGAAAAAAACTGAAGAAAAAAAACACATCTTTTGACACCTGACAAGTGGAGGTGAAGTGAGTTTTCCTCATTTCAAAATGTCACATGGAATGAGCCAATAGGAAAACATTCATGCTTTACCTTTACCTTTATTAAGAGCCAGTTGAAGAATATAGATAATTATTTTGGTGCGTTTACCTTCAGTTTTCTTTTATCCAAAGGAATTAACATTTTTTTGTGTTGCATATGAAAACTGCTGCAATTACGGTGTAGCACAATACAGTCTGTTAGCTGACAGCAGAAGTTGCTCTGACCAGAACACTCATTACCATTGCTGGTCTTCATGGGTATTAAACCATCAAGGAAGATATTGGAGCTGGTGGAAAAGATTGACCGCTTTGTTTACATAGCTACAGGAAATGGGGAAGGTCTCTCATCCAAGTTTGGATTTAAACGTGTCCCACTCTGTGTTTAATGGGAAGTTGAGCACAGGGAGAAGATGGAAAGGGGTTTGTTTTACAGCTATTACTGGAACCAGAGCCATATGTTTGATTTGGATCTGATATCCTCCCTTCATGTATGGGTTCATAACTCAATTTTTACTGCTTAATGATGACAATCCAAGTATGTCACCTCAGTCAGAGTGGCTCTAGCACCAGTATCAGGCCGTTTTCCATCTTAGGGGGTTAAGCATGTGTGTTGCATGAGGGTGCTCACAGAGCAAGCTGGTTTAGCTGGGACACAGAATGAGATGAGACCCAAGTAAATACTAGACCTTAATGTTTTATGACACCCAAGGATGCTTTCATCTCCTCTATACTGACTCACCCAAAATATAAAAACGAAACACAGAAGCATATGCACACACACACATGCGCAAACTCTTCAACTGCCAGTTACAATTTAATTATTTCAGTCAAGCATCGCATTGCTTGTTCAACCAAGCATATCTCTCCATCTCTTTTTCCTATTTCTTTCTTCACTTGGAAGGAATTTCAATTTTATGTGTGTGCTCACCACCACTCTGTCTATCTGTCTACTTTGGGGCAGCACTGTCTGTACTTCTTGATTTTGTTTCCATAGTGACTGCGACAGAACATTTCCTCAGCTGTGATGGATTCTAAACTAACACAGCAGCCATGATGACACGCAGATCAACTCTGCTGACAGTGGTGATAACTTTCTCCTCCTCAGACTCCAAACCCCATCTCCCCCTCATAGCCATTTTCTCATTTACATGTAAACATTTCTAGTGCTGATGGATAAGGATCATACACAGTGAGCTGCAGTGCACACCAGGCAGGCAGTAGTGAAATATCTAGTTACAGGCAAGAGTATAATCATCAAGCTTTCTAGCGTGCCATCAAAAGTACAGATGACAGGAAATGGATTCCACTTGTGAGTCAAGAAAAGCTACGTGCACAGCAGTGAATATTTCTAATCTGCAGCTTTTGCAAGGGAAGCAATAAACCCCAAGAAGGATTCCCCCCATACTTCTCTGGGAGAAGAGATTTACAGTTCAAAACAGCAGACCCTGAGGTGACCTACTGTATATAGTTTGTTGTCAGCCTAATGAATCTGCCACTATTAATTATTTCTTGAGAGTTTGAACAGGTACAGTATGAGTGCATGCTGCAGGGAACTAATGAGAAGTCTCTACTTCTCTGCACCTTTTCCTTTTGAAGTGGTAATAGGTTTAAGGTGCGTGTAATTTCCTGCCGATAGCGGATGTGGAAGAGGGCCACACCTGGGTATGCAGGATAAGGAAGTGGGACTCTCCCAGCGGCACTGCTCACCATCCATGCTATCACGTGGCTGATAAAGGAGGAGGTGTGGCACTGAGGTAGGATACTGATAATAGCATAGCAGCAGCAGTGTATGTTAAAGCCGTGACATAATGAGAAGCCTGAGCGGTGAAGTTGGGTTGCTGAGATAGTTAGAGCTACCAGTAACTGTGGGTGAATGGGGGAATAAACTGAAATCTTCTAAACTTGTACCATAAGATTCTAGATAAGCATGTTTGTAAAGTTCATTCATGAATATATGTTTCCAAATGTTGAGTATGGGACTGATGCGTTAGATCACTGGTTCTCAAAAATTTTATGCCAAGTAAAATATTGAGCTCTTGAAACTTTCTCACATATATTTCAGACACTAGTATAGTAAAATTAGATTAAGATGGAGAGAGATAAGGTCACTCTATTTATTTTATACACTGTGTATAT